>JACEEZ010008841.1:450000-455000 GCA_016584305.1 Chionoecetes opilio | reverse complement strand
TTCTGTAATATCCATAAGTTCATTGGGTCTTGCATAACTTTACCCACCGTACAGAAAGCCCATTATTATGCCCCCTGAACGCCAAGGAATAGCATGCACCAATCGAGTCAGTGTTATTAGCAAGTTCACAAGCCCATGCAATACACACATACATAAGAGAAAAGGAAAAATACCCTACAGTAAATATTGGAAAAAAAAAGAGAAACCAACGGGAAAAAAAAAAAAATTTTATGTAAAATTCAGGGAGAGAGGAGGGGAGAAAAGAGAGGAAAAAGAAGAGAGAGAGAGGGGAAGAGAGAGAGGAGAGAAGAGGAGAGAGAAGAGAGAGAGAGAAGAGAGGGAGGGGGAGGAGAGAGAGGAGAAGGGGGAGATAGTATGGTGATGTAGAAGAAAAAAGTAAAGTTTTTTGTGCATGTGTGTGGGTTGTGTGTGTGTGTGTGTTTGGGGGGTGGTGTGTGTGGGGGGTGTGTGTGTTGGGGGTTGGGTGTGTGTGGTGTGTTGGTTTTATGTATGTATGTTGATGTAGTATGTGTTGTAGTAGTATGAGTAGTATGTTTTATGTGTGTGTTATTGTGCGTGCTTGTGATGTGTTTTGTGTGTGTATGGCGGTGTGTGGGTGTGTTTGTGGTGTGTGGGTGGTGTTTTGGGTGTGTGTGGTGTGTGTTGGTGTGTGTGTGTGTGGGGTGTGTGAAGAAGAATAGAAAAAGAAGAAATATTTATTTTTTCAGACTTTTTAAAAAGTATGGGCACAGCTCCTGTTAAATAGTACAATTCAAACCGAAAAATCATCAAACAGTTAACAAAGCATCACAAATTTTTGCTAAATTTTTTAATATTATTACATTTTTGTTTTGCATCAGCATTTAAAATTTTGAGGATTGGGTGTAACCTGTAAAAACTCTGGATGATCTGGTTTTTAATGAATAATTTCCTCATTTTTACATTGCAAAAAGAACATGTATTCGTCTCCTGTTGTCCCGTCTTTCATTGGGGGACAATAACGTTTTCCCTGCTTTTTTGACTATGTTTCCGTAAAAAATTGGCAGTTTATTTTCCCGTGCGGAATTTAGTTTTGGTGTTAGTGGTTTTAACACACGGGGGGGTTGTTTGGGGTGTGCGTGAGTGGTGTGTGTGAAGTATCTACTGGGGACACCTTTTTGGGTGGCGCTCTCAGAAAAAGGCGGGAAACCAAGTTATCGATCGTCCTTAAAGGGGTGAAGTTATTATGTCATGAGGAAAATACAATTCAAGTTAAAAAAAAAAAAGAAAAAGAGAAGAAAAGTCAATGTTAGGAGACCGCCACGTGCACACTTCCTACCTAGAGGCTGGGTTATTTTAACGAGGTGAAAAATCCTGCCCCCTTGCTGCTTAGGACGTTTTTGATCCCCGGAGAAGGAATACTCGCTTCTTCTAAATTTCAGTGTATTTGATCATAGTTAACCATATTATCGGGTTAACATAGAATTTTTTAAGGGAATACTACGCTTCTTCAAAATTTCAGCTGTATTGATCATTTTAAAACCTATTACAGGTTAAATAGGAATTTTTAGGGAATACTCGCTTTTCAAAATTTCAGCTGTATTTGATCATAGTTAACCATATTATCAGGTTAACATAGGAATTATTTAAGGGAATACTACGGTTCTTCTAAATTTCAGCTGTATTTGATCATAGTTAACCATATTATCAGGTTAACATAGGAATTATTTAAGGGAATACTACGGTTCTTCAAAATTTCAGCTGTATTTGATCATAGTTAACCATATTATCAGGTTAACTGGGAATTATTTAAGGGAATACTAGGGTTTCTTAAAAAATTTCAGCTTTTATTGATCATATTTAAACCCTATTATCAGGTTAACATGGGAAATTTATTTAAGGGGGAATATCGGTTCTTCAAAATTTCAGCTGTTTTTTGATCATAGTTAACCATATTAATCGGTTAACATAGGAATTTTTTAAGGGGAATACTAGGGTTTTTTAAAAAATTTCAGCTTTTGATATTTTTAACCATTTATAGGTTAAATAGGAATTTTTTGGGGAATACTACGGTTTCTTCAAAATTTCAGCTGATTTGACATATTTAACCAAAATTTATCAAGTTAACATGGAATTTTTTTAAGGGAATACTACGGTTTTCAAATTTCAGCTGTATTTGATCATATTTAACCCAATTATCAGGAAAAACATAAAAAATTTTTTAAGGGAATACTACGGTTCTTCAAATTTCGCTGTATTTGATCATATTTAACCATTTTTCAGGTAAACATGGGATAATTTTAAGCATGAGCCCTTTAAGTAAAATGGAATTTTCCCTCTTTAAAAAAAATACATATAATAAACTTGTACGGTTTTGTGTTGATGGAAATGACATTTTATTACATGGAAGTAAAAATTTTTAATGGGGGAAAAATAATATAAGGCGCCACAAGTTTCCCAATACATTTTTATTAGACACTTGATACTTTTGTAATTACTGTGAAGACATTTCTGGTCCATGAGAAATTTTGGCATTTAAAAATTTATTTTTATGCTTTTTTGTGGAAAATAAAAATCTATCTATCATCTCGTTCTATTAGTATCTGTCTGTCTATCTATCTTCTGCTGCCTTCTATCTATCTAGATAATTAATATATTTTATCGTTAATATCTATTATCTATTTATCTATATTTTTATTTTCTGCAAATTATCTATCATCTATCTATCTATCTATCATTACGTATCTATCTATGTATCTATATATTTTATCTGTCTATCTATTATCTATCTACATCTATCTATTATCTACGAAATCATCTAGTATCTACTACTATCTACCTATCTATCTATCTATCTATCTATCTATCTATATTAGCACCTATGTAGACTGTGTATGTACCTATGTATGTATATTAGCAAGCAATTCGTTCCTATATAATTAACTGGTTGTATGAAGGTAAAAAAAAGGGGGGGTAGGAGGGGTGGGGGGGAGGAAAGATGGGGTCATTAGTTTGATGTCAAGCTTTGGTGATGATGAAAATATTAGCATTTTAAATATCGCGATAATGATATAATGCATAAAATTAACTTGCCCCCTAACTAAGCCGACACAGGTAAACAGTTCTCGGCCCTCATTAACGCTAAGACGGGAATTGAAACCCTTAGTAGTAGTAGTAGTAGTAGTGGTTGTTGTGTTGTTGTTGTTGTGGTGGTGGTGGTGGTGGTGGTGGATGTGGTGGTGGTGGTAATAGTGGTGGTGGTAGTTGGGGTGTGGGGTGGTGGTGGTGGTGGTGGGGGGGTTTGGTAGTGGTGGTGGTGGTGGTGGTGGTGGTGGTGTGGTAGTGGTGTGGTGGTGGTAGTGATGGTGGTAGTGGTGGTGGTGGTGGTGAATAATAATAATAATAATAATAATAATGACAACAACGTGGTTTTTCTCGCCCCCACCTCATCACAATGGCTTTTAAAAACAAAGAAAACGATCATACGACCCACAAAACCCCTCCCAAATACGCAAAACTTTTATATTCGATAACGGATTCCCTTACGAACACTTTTGCCAAAACCCAAAACTTTAAAAGGGATAAAATTGCTTTGTTTTTTTTTCTGTTTTTTTTTGTTTTGCATTAAATAAGAATCGTCGCCCCATGGTGAGTGGCTCGTGCCTGGACGAATCGCGGGCCCTGGTTCGATCCCCCGGCCCGGGGAAGTCGGTGACCAGCCCGGCTTACCCAGTGTTTTCCTTCCCTTTTGGGGTTTATAAAAAGGGTACCTGGGGGAACCGGGGAAGGGAACTTGGAAAAACCCGGGTCACACTAGCCCTGTGTCCCGGGGGTAACGGGTTCCACCCCCCACAGGCCTAAAGGGCTAATGCCACGGAGATGAGCACCGCATGCCACGCGCAGCTTAGCGTATGCTCCCATCTTTACCTTTTTTTTACTATTAAATAAAAGGGATGATTAAATACAGGGCAAGGCATTGGTGGTATCATTATCTATCTTGACTATCTTATCTTGTCTGCTATGCACGGACTGTAGATAAGGGCCCCCACACACACACACAAACCCCCAGTACCCCAACACCACAAAACCCCAAACCCCACAGATACCAAAAACACACACACACAGTACCACCAAAAACAACACACACGTATACACACCACACCACCACCACCACACACACAGTACACACACACACACACACACACACACTGCTATACATATATTAACCATTCATAACACAATATTGTATAACTTATCCATTACTTATTCGGACTTCTACAATTATAGCTGGTGCAATGATAGGGAAATGTACGTATGTGTATGTATAGGGGGGAATGCGTGTGGAGGGGTGTGGTTTTATTCATTAGTTGTTTTTACGGGCCTGAGCAACGCTCGTAGGCCCCGTTCCATATAACTTTTTTTATCATTTACCTAGTGCTTTGTGTTTGGCCGAAGCCACCCCCGGGGGGGGGCACAAACCCCGCCAACACCCGGGACCCTTCATGCTGGGGGACAAGGGCTCGGGTTTTTAAAAAGACCCCCCCGTCTGTCTTTTGCTCACCCGGGACGAACCCGGGACTTCTCGGTTGTGAGCCGAGGTGCTACCCTTACCTACGGAGTCCCCTGTGTAGTGTGGTATGTGTCGTGTGTGTGTTGTGTTGTGTGTATGTGTGTGTGTGTACTATGCAACAAGAAATTTAATGCCTCGTCACGTTCCCCCTCAAAAAATTGCGTCAACACCACCACCACCCCCCCCAAACCCCCACTGTTTAGGTCGCGAAATCAAATTTTGGTTTTAGATAAAAAATTACGATGGAAAAAAAAGGTCACATTTTCTGTTATAAATGTTTGTGTGTGTGTGGTTGTGTGTGTGGTGTGTGTGTGTGTGTGTGGTGTGTGTGTGTGTGTGTTGGTGGTGGTGTGTGTAAAACCCATCTCCATATCCACTTTTATCCCCTTTAGGAAATTCTGTGACCTCTATAAGTTGAGATTCTTGACCTTATTAAATCCTGGCATCTTCT
>JACEEZ010008841.1:437500-445000 GCA_016584305.1 Chionoecetes opilio | reverse complement strand
CTCTCTCTCTCTCTCTCTCTCTCTCTCTCTCTCTCTCTCTCTCTCTCTCTCTCTCTTTCCACTTTCCTTCCTTCCCTCACTGTTCTTGGGGTCTCTCTCTCTCTCTCTCTCTCTCTCTCTCTCTCTCTCTCTCTCTCTTCTCTCTCTCTCTCTCTCTCTCTCTCCTCTCTCTCTCTTCTCCTTCCACTTTCCTTCCTTCCCTCACTATTCTTGGGGTCTCTCTCTCTCTCTCTCTCTCTCTCTCTCCTCTCTCTCTCTCTCTCTCTCTCTCTCCTCTCTCTCTTTCCACTTCCTTCCTTCTCTCACTATTCTGGGGTCTCTCTCTCTCTCTCTCTCTCTCATCTCTCTCTCTCTTCTCTCTCTCTCCTCTTCTCTCTCTCTCTCTCTCTCTCTCTCTCTCTCTTTCTCTCTCTCGCTCTCTCTCTCTCTCCTCTTCTCTCTCTCTCCTCTCTCTCCTCTCTCTCTCTCTCTCTCTCTCTCTCTCTGAAACTTGATCATTCCTGAGTAAAAATGAAAAATATACAAATGATTAAAAAAATGCACAAATAATCTTCAAACACACATTTGTATTTACCTTCAAAGACCAGAAACTCTTAAAGAATATTCAAATTAAAAACATGATAACAATACCATTAGAAATAAAATTGAACACAAAGGGGAATAAATAATTCAAGTACAAATATACGAGGGGAAGGGGAGGAGGAGGAGGAGGGGGGAGAGGAGAAAGGAGGAGGAGGAAGGAGGAGGAGGGGGAGGAGGAAAGAGAAGAGGGGGGAAGGAGGAGGAGGAGGAGGAGGAGGGAGGAGGAGGAAGAGGAGGAGGAGGAGGAGGAGAGGAGGAGGGAAAGGAGGAGGAGGAGGAGGAGGGGGAGGAGGAGGGGGAAAGGAGAAGCAGTAGAAGGAGGAGGAGGGGGAGGAGGAGGAGGAGGAGGAGCAGTAGAAGAAGGGGGAGAAGCAGTAGAAGGAGTTGGAGGAGGATGAAGAGGAGTAAAGCAAGCAATTCTTAAGGACAAAAGGCAAACAAACAGTGCGAGTAACCAAGGTCTGAAAGCCAAAAAACAGCGAGAGGGGAAGAAGACCTTACTGCCTTCATTACTCTAATCAATACAGGGCAGGGTAATCGAGAAGGGGAGGGGCGGGGCGTAGCTAAGGGCACGAAGAAGGGGAAAGAAGGGAAGGGGTAAGGGGGAAGTAGCTAAGGGCGAAGAAGCAAAAAAGGGGGGAATGAAGGGAAGGGAAGGGGAAAGGTTGGGGAAGTAGCTAAGGGGACTGAAGAAGCAAAGAAGGGGAAGGAAGGGAAGGGAGGGGAAGGGGGTAGGGAGTAGCTAAGGGGAGCAAAGAAGGGGAAATGAAGGGAAGGCAAGGGGAAGAGGTAAGGGGGAAGTAGATAAGGGGAGCAAAAAAGGGGAAAATAAAAGGGAAAGGGAAAAAGGGGAAGTAGCAAAGGGGGACCTGAAAGCAAGAAGGGACTTGAAGGAAGGCAAGGGGAGGGGATGGGAAGTAGCTAAGGGGACTGAAGAAGGGGAATAGGGGAAGAGGGAAGGGGAAAGGATGGGGCGTAGCTAAGGGGACGAAGAAAGGGAAATTAAGGGAAGGGTAAGGGGAAAGTACTAAGGGGAACCAAAGGGGGAACTAAGGGAGGAAGGGTAAGGGAAGTAGCAAAGGGACAAGAGGGAAATTTAAAGGGGAAAAGGGTAACGGGAAGTAGCTAAGGGGACCAAAGAAAGGGAACAAGGCAAGGGCAAGGGATAAAGAGGGTAAGTAGAATAAGAAGAGGGAAGATAACAGTATAGTCGTTGCATCCCTCCACAGCCTCCTTCTTAACGGCATCGAAAATTGGTAAACACACAAGGGTCCCGGGTTAAATCAGCGGCAATTGGGCACTAAACATGGGGTTGGCACTGGTGACACACGCCTACGAGAGTGCCAAGCGGTAGGAGTGCCAAGAGAATGCATAGACTGCCTACCTGGAATGCCTAGAGACTTGTGAGTGCCGAGGATAAGTGTGTGATTAGAACGGGTAATGTCACAGGGGTTTAAAGCAGTACGGCTCGAGAGGTTCAACGGGTGCCATGCAAGGTTTCACAGAGAGTGCCTAAGGGGATTTACAAGTGCCAATGATGAGGAAAGGAGGAGGAGGAGGAGGAGGAGGAGGAGGAGGAGGAGGAGGAGGGAGGAGGAGGAGGAGGAGGAGGAGGAGGGGGAAAGGAGGAGGAGAAAGGAGGAGGAGAGGAGGAGGAGGAGGAGGAGGAGGAGGAGGGGGAGGAGGAGGAGGAGAAGAAGAGGAGGAGGAGGAGGAGGGGGAAAGGGGAGGAGGAGGAGAGTTTGTGTTTGAGGATTCCAAACTGCTTGGTTTAGGAAAATTTAGTAGTGATGGTGTCGTTTTCTCTCTCTCTCTTCTCTCCTCTCCTCTCCTCTCCTCTCTCTCTTCTCTCTCTCTCTCTCTCCTCTCTCCTATTCTCTTCTGGCACTTACTTCATAATTTTTTGTTTGCATACTAATTTCATATTTGATTTGATTTTACATTTACATATTACTTTCCCCAACATTTTTATATTCATTCTTAATTGAGGAGATAAAAAGAGGGGAGAGGGGAAAAAGGGGGAGAGGAGAGAGAGGAGAGGAGTAGCATACAAAGAAAGAATGGAAAATAAAAAGGGAGAGAAAGGAAAAAGTACAAGAAGAGAGAGAAAGGATAGAAAAGTACAAGAAGAGAGAGGAAAATTGAACAGAAAGAAAGGAGGAGAAAGGATAAAAAAGAAAGAAGAAGAGGGGGATGAAAAGGAAGAAAAAGAAGAAGAGGAGGAGGAAAGGATAAAAAGGGAAAAAAGAGGAGGAGGAAAGGAAGAAATGCAAAAAGAGGAGGAGAAAAGGTAAAAAAGACAAAGAAAGAAAAGTAGAAACATACAAGAAGAGGAGGAGGAAGATAAGAACACGTAACTGACAAAAAAGATAAAAAAAAAGGTAAAGAAAAGACGGGGACAAGGAATACAATAAAGAGGGGAGAAGAGGCCAGCAGAAGCAAGAGAGAGGAGGGAAAGAGAGAGAGAGAGAGAGAAAGACAGAGAAAAAATAAAAAAAAAAAGAGGAGAAAAAGGATGAGAGAGAGACAGAGAGAGGGAGAGAAAGAAGAAAGAAAGAGAGAGGAGAGGAGAGAGAGAGAGAGGGGAGGAGAGGGGAGAGAGAGAGGAGAGAGAGAAAAGCAGTAGAGCGCCACAAGGGGTCAACCCCCCAAAAAAAACCCCCCCTAACATTGGAGAGCCCTCCCCCTGCATAAGGTGAAAAAGGGCCCAGAGGAAGAAAAAAAAAAAAAAAAATAGAAAAAGCATAAAAGGAGAGAGAGAGAGAGAAGGAGAGAGAGGGGAGAGAGAGAAAAGAAAAGAGAGAGAGAGGAGAGAGAGGAATTTAAGGAGGAGGAGGAAGAGGGAGAGCCCCCGAGGAGAGGATTAGAGGAGGAGAGAAGAGAGAAGAAGAAAAAGGAAGAGAGAGAGGAAGAGAGAGAGAGAGAGAGAGGGGAAGAAAAGAGAGAAAAAAAAAAGAAAAAAAAAGAAAAAAAAGCATGAGAGAGAGGAGAGAGGAGAGAGAGAATGAGAAAAGAGAGAGGAGAGAGGAAAAAGGGAAGAGAAGAGAAGAGAAGGAGAGAGAAAAAAACAGAAGAAAACTAAGAAAAAAAAAAAAAGGGGGAATATAAGAAAAAAATTTTGAATAGGTAAGATTTACCTTTTCATATTTTCGAACTGACGGGTTAGGAAAGCTCATATGACAGGGGAAGGGAGGGAAGGAGGGAAGGGAGGGGGAGGGGGGGGAAGGGAAGGAGGGGGTGGGAAGGTTTGGGAAGGGGAGGGGAAAGTGAAGGGGAAATGAGGGGAAGGAGGGGAAGGGGGGGAAGGGAGAAGGGGGGGAAAAAAGGGAAGGGAGGAGAAGGAGGGGAAAGGGAGGGAAAGGGAGGGAAGGAGGGGAAGGGGGGAAAGGGAGGGGAAGGGAGGGGAAAGGGGGGGAAGGGAGGGGAAAGGTGGGAAGGGAGGGGAAGGAGGGGAAAGGGAGGGGGAAGGAGGAAGGGAAGGGGGGAAAGGGAGGGGAAGGGGGGGAAGGAGGGAAAGGGAGGGGAGGGGGGAAGGGATGGGAGGGAAGGGAGGGAGGGGAAGGTAGGGAAATGGGGGGGGAAAGGGGAGGGAAAGGGTGGGGAAGGGAGGGAAGGAGGGGGTAGGGAGGGGAAGGAGGGAAAGGGAAAAGGGGAGGGGAAAGGGGGGGAAAAGGGAGGGAGGGAAGAGAGGGGAAATGGGGGGAAGGAAAGGGGAAGGGAGATGAAGGGAAGGGAGGGAAGGGGGGGTTAAGGGGGGGGAAGGTGGGGGGAAGGTGGGAGGGAGGTATGGAGGTGGGAATTGGGGGAAGGAAGGGAGAGGGAGGAGGGAGGGTTGAGGAGGGGAGAGAGATCAGGGCGGCATTACAAAAGGTGAGTGCAGTTGGTGAATATTAAAGTGTTAGTATGGGGCGAGGGCGGGGATATACAACGAAACCCCGGAAATATGAGTGTTTTAGGCAGGGGGCGGGGCGGTGTTAGGGGGGAAATAGTTTTACCATTAGCCGGGGAAGAGAGAGAGAGAGAGAGAGAGAGAGAGAGAGGAGGAAAAGAGAGAGAGAGGCGAGAGAGAGAAGAGAGAGAGAGAGAGAGAGAAAAGAGAGAGAGAGAGGAGAGAGAGAGAGAGAGAGAGAGAGAGAGAGAGAGAAGAAAAGAGAAAGAGAAAGAGAGAAGAGGAGAGGAGAGAGAGAGAGAGAGAGAGAGAGAGAGAGGAGAGGAGGGGGAGAGAGAGAACTAAAAAAAGCAGAAATATGGATACAACACGAGAGAGACTTGACTTTTTTTTTACTTATGTTTTATTGGCCTCCATGATACAATACTTTTTTTTTATTCATTTTAACTAAGTAAGGCCCTGAAGCCTAGGTCTGTTGGCGCAAGCTCCTATACAGACCTGTTGCTTAAGATATACAAAAAACGTGTTTAGCAAGTGGATTTAGGCCATTGGCTAACAAATATATACAATATTTAAAAACTGACATTATAAATTAATATATACATACGTATATACCTATATACATACATGCATACATATACATACACACGTGCAACATACCTACACGTAACATACATTATGCCACACACAGACACTACATACCCCATAAATTTACCCCATATCCAAACATACTTACACATTAACACAGTGTAATATACAAGTACACACCACATAAGAACCATGCCCTACCCACCCGAAGACTTAGTGTGTATAACTTTGAAGCAACAATTTTGAGTTATGTTTGAAGGATTTTGAGTTTTGGAATTTTTTATTTCTGCTGGGTAAAACTATTCCATACTTTGACACCTCTGACTGAAAAATTTTGGCTGAGCATGAGTAGTCCTGCCAACGTGGGATTCGTAACTGTAAGTCCTTGTAGCAAAAGTATGTGAAATGTAGTGAAAAGAGAGAGAGAGAGAGAGAGAAAAGAGAGAAGAGAGAAAGAGAGAGAGAGAGAGAGAGAGAGAGAGAGAGAGAGAGAGAGAGAGAGAGAACTAAATAAGCAGAAATATGGATACAACACGAGAGAGAGAGAGAGAGAGAGAGAGAGAGAGAGAGAGAGAGAGAGAGAGAGAGAGAGAGAGAGAGAGAGAGAGAGAGCTAAATAAGCAGAAACAGATACAACACCGATACACACGTAAAAAAATCCGAAAAAATCCGATAAAAAAACTAATATAGACCCACGGATAAACTTTTGAACATTTTTAACATAAAATAATTTAGAAAATAGGACAAAATTAAAGGAATTATGAAAAAAATAATATTGATACAAATGAAGTGTGAAGATGTGAGGAAACAGCAAGTAATAAATAGATAATAAATAGATAGTAATAGATAGATAATAAATAGATAGTAATAGATAGATAAAATAATAGAATAGATAGATATAAAAGATAGTAATGATAGATAATAAATAGATAGTAATAGATAGATAATAAATAGATAGTAATAAATAGATAATAAATAGATAGTAATAGATAGATAATAAATAGATAGTAATAGATAGATAATAAATAGATAGTAATAGATAGATAATAAATAGATAGTAATAGATAGATAATAAATAGATAGTAATAGATAGATAATAAATAGATAGTAATAAATAGATAATAAATAGATAGTAATAAATTGATAATAAATAGATAGTAATAAAGATATAAATGATAGTAATAGATAGATAATTTAAAAAGATAGTAATAAGATAATAAATAGATAGTAATAAATAGTAATAAATAGATAGTAAAAATAGATAATAAATAGATGTAATAAATAGATAATAAATAGATAGTAATAGATAGATAAAAATAGATAGTAATAAAATAGAAATAACATAGATAGAATGATAATAATAAATAGATAGTAATAATAGATTAATAAATAGATAGGGAATAATAGATAATAAATAGATATAATAGATAGATAATAAATAGATAGTAATGATAGTAATAAAGTGTAATAGATAGATAATAAATAATGTAATAATAGATAATCAATCGATAGTCTAAATAGGAAAAAAATAGATAGTAATAATCGATAATAATAGATATAATATAGATATAAATAGATTTGTAATAAAAGATAATAAATGATAGTTAATAGATAGATAATAAATAGATGAAAATAGATAATAAATAGATAGTTAATAAATTAGATATAAATAGATAGTATATAGTTAATAAATAGATAGTAATAGATAGATAATGTAATATGATAGTAATAGATGTAAAAAATAGAATATTAAAATAGATAATAAAAGACAATAGTAGTATAATAAATAAAAAGTAATAATAGATAATAAATAATTAGTAAATAAAAGATATAAATAGATAGTAAAGATAGATATAAATAGATAGTAAAAGATAGATAATAAAAAAAATAGTAATAGATAGTAATAATAGATAGTAATAAATAGATAATAAATTTGATTATAATAGATTTGATAAAAAATAGATAGTAATAGATAGATAATAAAGAAGTAATAGATAGATAAAAATGATAGAATAGAAGATAATAAAAGATAGTATAAAAGAAAAATAGATAGTAATAAAGATAATAAATAGATAGTAATAGAAGTAAAAATAGATAGTTAATAAATAGATTAATAAATAAGATAGTATAAGATAGATAAATAAAATTAGGGTAGTAATAAATGAAATAAATAGATAGTAATAATAAAATAAATAATAGTAAAAATAGATAATAAATAGATAGTAATACATAGATAATAAAGATAGTAATAAATAGATAATAAATAGATGTAATAAAAGAATAATAAATAGATAGTAATAAGATCAAAAAAGATAAATAGAAGATAATAAAAGATAGTAAGAAGTATAAATAGTTAATAATAGTAATAAATAATTGTATAATTGAAATTAAATAGAAGTATAAATAGATAAGATAGATAGTAATGTTAGTTGTAGTTGTTG
>JACEEZ010008841.1:360000-432500 GCA_016584305.1 Chionoecetes opilio | reverse complement strand
TTATGGTGGGAAGTTAAGTTTGTCGCAACATCCTCCCACTGCCACCCTCACCTCACAGGACACAACACACTATCGCGCGCCACTCAACTTTCCGCGAGATAAGTTTATATTTCATTCCCTTCACGGCACTTGACAGCATAAGTACACCGCTATTAACGCCGGACAACAGGAAATAAAAGCAACACTCACCTATCAGAAGAACAGTCGAGAATGCTAAAAGCTTCAACATTTTGTCACTAAAAACAGAGCTCTCACTAACGCACCCCGTCACGTCTATCAAAAGACTGTGCTTTGTTCCTGCTGGGGAAGGTCTCGCTATTACGGTGCCATCTGGCGGTACATCCCACAACCTGCACCCGTGACGTCGCCGCCGCGCCAAGCCTCACCTCCCAATGCCACTTTAGGATTGCACATTTCAAGCACACTTCCTTACTTTCTACTTCCTATGGCGTGGGAATTAGCCAGAGGAATCGATAGTAGCAAACAGGGAGAGAGGAGAGGGAGAGGGAGAGAGAGGGAGAGCGGGAGAGCTGAGAGGTTTTGGGTATATTTTCAAATGAGTGCCAGTGAGTGCCACCCGATCCCCACTGACCTTCACTCCCTACCTACCGCCCTCCCTTATCCCCCTCTCCCCCCTACCTAACACCATCTCACCACCACCCTGTCACCATCACTTCTACAATATGTCTCTATTCCAATTTCAACAGAAAAACATCCCTTGTTGCAATACATAGGGGAGGCGGTGGCCGAGTGGTTAGCGTTTGGAAATGGTGAGCTTGAGGTCACGAGTTCAAGTCCCGCCAGGAGCAACTCTTTCTTCCATCGTCGGGTGGCTGAAGACACCCACATGCTACCCAACAACCTCACCTTCGATTGCGAGTGCGGCGGAGGGCACCAAATTAAGGGGCGGCATGAAGCTCAAATCAAATCATCACAGGTGTCACTCAAAAAATCCAGCCTGCGCCACCACGGCCGGGCGAGGGCCAACCATCACAGCCCAATAAGAGCATGCAGGGCCAATCCTCTGACCCCTCATGAAGATAAAAAGCTTAAAGGCGCTACAACCTCAGATGCGAAGAAAAGAAAATTACAATGATAAATAAATGAATAAAAAGGTAAATTTCCAGTTTGACACCGAATTTATTTTAGTGGACGAAACTTTTTTTCTGGTGAGTTTTGATGTGTTTTGAATTAATCTGCTAACCGTTTCTGTCACAAATCCCTTATTTTTTCTTTTTTTTTAATAAGTGAATTGCGACAAAATTTTTGAAAAACAAATTGAACCTAACCTATACCTAACTATAAAAAAAAATAAAAATATTAATTAAATAAAAATGATTTGCGAAAGCAACAGTTAGCAGATTAATTCAAAACATCAAAACTCACCAGAAAAAAATAGTCCGAAAAAATAGTTTCGTCCATCAAAGTGAATTCGGTATCAAACTGGAATAATACCCAAAAAAATGACCTGAACTACAGAGACACAGTGAGAGAGATAACACAGCCCAAACAACTGCGTCCTTCTCCTTGCCCTAAACCAAAAATTTATAGAAATAAGAAAGACTTACCTGTTATGTAGTGGCTCCCGCAGACCCTCCAGTGTGCAGGGTTTGAAGTTTGGGCTGTGGCAATGCTTGATAGCCAGGAATTTCTTCTTTCCGTGATCAGCTTCTCGCGTGTATCACCCCGTGCGGGGATGTAGGCCCTATAGAAGGCAATACAAAGGAAGTGCTGGGTAGTTGTTGCACTTTTCTCACACCTAATAACGCAACAAAGGTGTGGCATTGCTATTTTCACAGAAATGTTACCAAAGCTTGGCAAAAGGCCTAAAAAAACGAGGCAACAAATTCACGTTCTGACTTGTCACCACACGTCTTCTCAACACGGCGCGGCAGATCTCAAATGATTCAAATCTCAATCCCACAATGCACCGCGGCGCCCATACCGCCCACCCGTATTGTTAATGGAAAATTTTCGATTGACGCCTGTATCACGCCTGTGCGCCGCGGTGCATTGAAGAACGAGAACAAGAAGTGGAATAGAAGTAGTAAAGATTCTTCCAAATTGAGGATAAACAAAATACTTCATAAAACTGTTCTGTGTTTCTATGAAGGCAAGCGCGCGAGTACACAGACATCACCGAGAAGCGACGTCCTGTACACAGAGGAGAAAACTATAGATATATTCAAGAGGTTACCCATGCCTTTAACATTAATGAACTGTGCCTTACGCTAGACCAAAATACATAAGCCTACCAGAAAACTTTCGAAAAATGGATTGATTGATTTAATACCAAAAAAAGGGGGGAATGTGTACAAAAAATGGAGAATATATAAATAGAGTGTATGTCAGGAAGTGACCTACATTTTATAGGAAAAGAGGTAAATGACAGCTGCCTCGACTCACCCGTCACAACGATACACTCACTGGCGGTCTGCAGGGAAATGACATCGAGCAATATCTCAGAATTCGACCTAATTTGGATCTTTCGTCCTTGACTGGCCACGACGGGCTGACCCTCACGCGTCAGGGCACAGATTTAGGGGCGGCGCGGAGAGTGGAGTTTTAAGCATGAGTTGATAGGTCAGCAGTTCCTTCTCCTTCTAGTATTATTCTATCTATCCATATTTTTCCTTTTTTTCATATTTTTTCTTTCTTGCAAAAATTTCAGGTCAGCAATTCCTTCTTCTATCATTCCATCTTTTTCTATTTTTTCTTTCTTTTCATATTTTTTTCTTTCGTTTCAAAAATTTCAGGTCAGCAATTTCTTTTATTACTCCATCTTTTTATATTTTTTCTTTCTTTTTATATTTTTTCTTTCTTTTCATATTTTTTCTTTCTTTTCTTATTTTTTCTTTCTTTTCATATTTTTTTTCTTTTCATATTTTTTCTTTCTTTTCATATTTTTTCTTTCTTTTCATATTTTTTCTTTCTTTTCAAAAATTTAAGGTCAGCAATTCCTTCTTCTATTACTCCATCTTTGCATATATTTTATTTATTTCTATTCAAAAATTTATCGCATTTCCTTATAGTTGTCTTTCTCATCGTCTTTTCCTTCATTATTCAACCCGCCAACAATTATATTTTTAATTTATATTTTTCTATTATTCTATTTTATTTTATATCCCTTGTTTTTGTTGTTGTTTTGCTTCCATGTTAAAATGTAATAGATAAAAAAAAGTAAAAAAAAAAAAGAAACATCGCCACCACTAATAAAGTTACATTCAGTTTCAGTAGCCAATAATCTTTGTACTTCGTCTCTCTCTCTCTCTCTCTCTCTCTCTCTCTCTCTCTCTCTCTCTCTCTCTCTCTCTCTCTTAGCCCGTCAGGGTGGCAAGGTTGGTAGAGACGTGAGTTCGCAATGTGCAGCGTCCCTGTGCATTCGGTCAGCGGTTCGAGTCCGCCTAGTTCGTGCTGACGTGGCGGCGCTTTGTATGTATAGTCAATAACCTTGTAGTTGGTACTTGCAAAGTGTCTAGATAGGATGAAAATCTTATCTTATCTTCTCTCTCTCTCTCTCTCTCTCTCTCTCTCTCTCTCTCTCTCTCTCTCTCTCTCTCTCTCTCTCTCTCTCTCTCTCATGCCCAACCACACCATGACAGTATAGTAGGGGAGAGCGGGGCAGGTTGCATCGAGGGTAGGTTGCATCATTACCTCTAACTCGCATGTTATCACACGTACATCGTCTTACTACTACTACTATAAACTCCTACTACTACAACTACAACAATAATAATAATAAAAAAAAGTTAATGCGAGTTAGAGGCAATGATGCAACCTACCCTCGATGCAACCTGCCCCGCTCTCCCCTACTTCCCCCTTATCCTCCAACCCCTTCCTTGTCCCCTACCCTACCTATCTTTTCCCCTCTTCCACTCCCTTCCTATTCCTCCTTTCTCATCTTCCACTCTTTTCCTAGTTTTCTCACCTCGTCCTTTTTTTATGCCCTTACTTTACGCCATTCCCTCTTTCATCTCCTCTTCCTTTATTTACCCCTCTTCCACTTCCTTCCTATTCCTCCTTTCTCTTCCACTCTTTTCCTTTTTATGCCTGTACTCCATTCCCCCTCTCTCTTCCTCCTCCACTTTCTCAACTTCGCAGTCTTTCCTCTAATTCTCTGATCATCTCTCCAGGTCTTCGTTTCCCAGCTTCCTTCCTCTTTCCTGCCTTCCCTCCATCCCCATCTTTCTCCCTTTCTCCATTCTCTCATTTCCTTCCACCACTGCCTTCTCATTTCCCTCATATCTCTCTCTCTCTCTCTCTCTCTCTCTCTCTCTCTCTCTAACTGTTCCTTATTTCCTTTACTCATACATCTATTGACCTATCTTCTTTTCATTCCTTCATTTCTCCTTTATTTTGTCCCTTCCCTACCCATACAGTGCTAAATTATGCATACTATAAACACACTGGTTAAAAACGAGCCCACTCACATACAAACAGGCTATGGTACGTAGGCTATACAAAACGACCTCAAGTCTCATTTCTATAAAACAAGGCGGATACAGCACTTCTATATTAGTCTCCCCTCTTATACCTCCTCCGGCAGCACACAAAGAGCTTCCCACCGCCTCAATAAAGAAGCAGAGACGCTATAGTTCCGCATCCCGTTCATAGATGGCGCTGGGCGGAAGGAGTGTAAAGTAAGGAACCCACCGCAAGATATCCTCTCTCCTTCTCCGGGTACAAATTTTTCCGTTTATGATTCCGTATCACCGTGTATTTCCTCCTGCCGCGGCCTGGGAGGTGATACACATTCTGGGGAGGGCAGGGAGAGGTGGTGGGGAGGGCAGGGAGGGGCGGAGGGGTGGAAGGGAGGGCCAGAGGGGCAGAGGGGAGGGCAGGGAGGAGCGGAAGGGTGGCAGGGAGGGGCAGAGGGGAGGGAGGGGAGGTGGAGGAAGCACGGAAGACACAGGATATGGCCCTAAATTATAACATAAAGGCGCAGGGAACTCCAAGGCATCGGTTGCTGTTGTCGTTGTTGTCGTGGCACCAAAAGACAACAGGGATAAGTTAGGCAAGGCAACGTAGATGAGCTGTGAATGAGCTAAGAATTATATGTTGTTTGAGACTGAGTTGCCACAGTGAACATTTTTCCCTTTCCTAAGACGTTACGATTGATTGATTGTAATGCCTAAAAGGAGGAAATGTGCTAGACATCAGAGAGGTCATATGAACACTACTATGACAAAGCATAAAAAAGGAAGAGTTAGAGAGAAAGACGCTACGATGTATGTACTTATTCTGTGTCTTGAAATGTGTTTCTTCCACTTCCTGATAGTGTGTGTGTGTGTGTGTGTGTGTGAGGGTGGGGGTACAAGCTTCTATACCACATGTCCTCGTGAAGCAAAAGGTTTCAAATAGTGACTCATAAGAACATAACATAAGAACATAAGAAAATAAAGAAGCTACAAGAGACCGTGAGACCTACAAGTGGTAGTTCCCTCATGCAGTGTTCAGTTCATGTAGCTACACGCACTACGTATGTGATTGTGAAACATTATATCCCTACACTCAAAATTAAACAAATAAATGTGGGCGAATAATTAATACATGTAATAGTATATCATAAAAGTCCCAATTACAGGCCGAACATTGATAAGCTTTATGGCAACCGTTCATATTCAGGCTGCAATAAATTAACTGTTAATCAAACTGACTGACACACACACACACACTCACACACACCACACTCACACGGCGGGTTTGTATGTAGAGTTTTGCGACAAATTATCATCGAAAGAAGTCATAATCTAGGTACAGAAAAATGCTTACACACTTATGTAAAAAAAAAAAAAAAAAAAAAAAATAGGAAAAAAAAGGACTTCTTACCAAGCTGTAGAACGTAAAAAATATCTAACACTTATTCTGGCCTGCTTGACGCTATTACTTACGTTATCTAACACTTATTCTGGCCTGCTTGACGCTATTACTTACGTTATCTAACACTTATTCTGGCCTGCTTGACGCTATTACTTACGTTATCTAACACTTATTCTGGCCTGCTTGACGCTATTACTTACTTATCTAACACTATTCTGGCCTGTTGACGCTATTACTTACGTTATTTAACACTTATTCTGGCCTGCTTGACGCTATTACTTACGTTATCTAACACTTATTCTGGCCTGCTTGACGCTATTACTTACGTTACCTCTTTTTGTTGTGCCCTTGGCCTCACTTATTTCTGATGTATAAAAAACAAAACAAAAACCTTGTATCAATTATTATGCTCACTTATTTGTCTTTTTCTATGAACACTCAACAGATCCAACAAGTTACCTAAGTCATCATGTGATTAAATTTTGTTGAGACATACCTTTTATTGTACACATGTTCCTTCTTTCAACACACACACACACACACACACTCATCTGGCTGAGCGACTTTGCACACACCACCACCAATATCATTAATCGACCCCCCCCCCTACCACCACCACCACCATCCACTATATGCAGTTATCACTTAAGACTGTTCTAGTATCTACCTCTTCCTCCTCCTCCTCCTCTAACTATTTTTACTTTCTTTTCCATACCACTACTAATAATACACATAAGGACAAATTGGACAAAAAAAAAAAAAAAAAAATCCCAAGTACAAAGTAAAGTAAGTGCTAGAAGTATCCCAAAGTACAAAGTAAAGTAAGTGCTAGAAGTATCCCAAAGTACAAAGTAAAGTAAGTGCTAGAAGTGTCCAAAAGTACAGAGTAAAGTAAGTGCTAGAAATGTCCCAAAGTATAAAGTAAAGTAAGTGCTAGAAATATCCCAAAGTATAAAGTAAAGTAAGTGCTAGAAATATCCCAAAGTATAAAGTAAAGTAAGTGCTAGAAATATCCCAAAGTATAAAGTAAAGTAAGTGCTAGAAATATCCCAAAGTATAAAGTAAAGTAAGTGCTAGAAATATCCCAAAGTATAAAGTAAAGTAAGTGCTAGAAATATCCCAAAGTACAAAGTAAAGTAAGTGCTAGAAATATCCCAAAGTATAAAGTAAAGTAAGTGCTAGAAGTATCCCAAAGTATAAAGTAAAGTAAGTGCTAGAAATATCCCAAAGTACAAAGTAAAGTAAGTGCTAGAAATATCCCAAAGTACAGAGTAAAGTAAGTGCTAGAAATATCCCAAAGTACAGAGTAAAGTAAGTGCTAGAAGTATCCCAAAGTGCAAAGTAAAGTAAGTACCAAGAAGTATCCCAAAAGAAACACAGTAAAGGAAAGTTGGGAGAATTTAATGAGTGTAAAACTACTATAAAATGAGCGACTAAAGAGAGTCTAAGAGTAAAGGAGGAGTAAAGTACAGAGAAGTAAAGTAAAGTAAGAGTAAAGGAGGAGTAAAGTACAGAGAAGTAAAGTAAAGTAAGAGTAAAGGAGGAGTAAAGTACAGAGAAGTAAAGTAAAGTAAGAGTAAAGGAGGAGTAAAGTACAGAGAAGTAAAGTAAAGTAAGAGTAAAGGAGGAGTAAAGTAAAGTAAAGTAAGAGTAAAGGAGGAATAAAGTACAGAGAAGTAAAGTAAAGTAAAAGTAAAGGAGGAGTAAAGTACAGAGAAGTAAAGTAAAGTAAGAGTAAAGGAGGAGTAAAGTAAAGTAAGAGTAAAGGAGGAGTAAAGTACAGAGAAGTAAAGTAAAGTAAGAGTAAAGGAGGAGTAAAGTACAGAGAAGTAAAGTAAAGTAAGAGTAAAGGAGGAATAAAGTACAGAGAAGTAAAGTAAAGTAAGAGTAAAGGAGGAGTAAAGTACAGAGAAGTAAAGTAAAGTAAAAGTAAAGGAGGAGTAAAGTACAGAGAAGTAAAGTAAAGTAAGAGTAAAGGAGGAGTAAAGTACAGAGAAGTAAAGTAAAGTAAAAGTAAAAGAGGAGTAAAGTACAGAGAAGTAAAGTAAAGTAAGAGTAAAGGAGGAGTAAAGTACAGAGAAGTAAAGTAAAGTAAAGTAAAGGAGAACTAAAGGAGTGTAAAGGAAAAAGTAAATATGGGGAGTGCCTAGGAATCCGTTTGATGAGTTTATCAGGTGAAGTGTAGGGCAGAATAACTATATTATTACCAGCCCATACTTAAACATGGGCTGGTATTCTTGGTGTACAGGCAGTGCTAAATGGAAGCTGTGTTTGCAGGTGACACTGTTGACTGCAAATAATGGTTTCCCAGCATTATCTTTGATTGGGTATTTTGAACAATCCAGATATCATGTTGCAGAAGGCAGCTAAGGTTTATTTATCAGTTACTATTTCCAAGGTTTCTTCAGGCACGGGCATCAACACAGTCGAGCAGCAATGCCACTGACCCATTGACACATCCACACTATACATTCCTTCAGCTTTTTTTTTCGCCTGTAGGCTTATGGAGAGTCGTGATTTACTTAGTAGTTTTATAGTGACACCTGTGGTCTTAGGTGAAGATCCCGTGAAGAATAGTCGAATATCGTGAATAGAATAGAAGATCTTAGTAAAGAATATGATGAGACACAAACCATCGCAGTGTTAGTGAGAACGGTGGCTACATTTTGTGCCTCCATAACATCAACCCCTTCACGGCCACATTTTTCCTTTGCTATAAAAAATCGTCTGTTGTTAGCCATAAAATTACGAAAACTAACTAAATATACCAAATTAGTTAGTGAACAAGGATACTAAACAGGTCATATCTATAAAATATTGCGCTATAGTCACTTAAAATCGTCTAATGGTACCCAAATTACAATGGACATTACGTTCTGGGTCACAAAGGGTTAAGTATAGTTAGTGTCTTGAGAGCATCTTATTTTAGTGGCAGGCTTGTAACAAAACAACACACATTTTGCTTTCATTTATATTGTAAAAACGTTTTATATTTGTAAAACTGCTGTCAACTTAAGTTCTTAGGAAACCCAACCCATACCTAGAAGGAGTGCCTGCTGTAAACAATTACTAGTGTGGAAAGACTAGACTGTCAAGATTCTCAGATATTTCGAATTAGAGTGAATGAGTTTGTGTTTAAAGTCAGAGATCAAAACATATATGTATGATGACTATACTATTTTTTTTATTATGGTCAAAATGCACTAAGAAAGCTACGCCCCCTGCCTCCCCTTCTATTCTACGGGGCAGCTGATTGGTGCATTCCTCGTACCATCACTACCAATCACTCTTCACTACTTAACAGGGACAGAACAATCTTCACTACAGAGGGTGACAAAATCAAAAATCCCTCTGTAGTGAAGATTGCTCTGTCCAGTGGTCTCGGCACCTATCGACGACTGTTGTAAATAGTGAAGATATTGTGATTGGTAGTGATGATACGAGGAATGCACCAATCAGCTGCCCCGTAGAATAGAATGGGAGGCAGGGGGCGTGGCTTCCTTAGTGCATTTTGACCATAATAAAATAGACTATAAGTAACTGTCTTAAGAAAATTCTCCTCTACCTCCCCTATACAAGAGCTATGACAAGAGGCTACTCATTACTCTGCTTACTCCTCTACTATAGGCTTCTACGTAAAAAAGAAAAACTCAAAACAATATGATGAACTACACTCCTACCTAATAAAGTCCTGCCAGCATCACAAGGAGCATGCAGGCTGTGCAGGCTGTGCAGGCTTGCGGTACTTGGCCTGCACCCACACCCGGTACATGGTGAGCTGCTTGCCGCGGTTCACTTGCAGCCGCCGGTCCACTAAGTTCTGCACCTCTTCCAGGCCTGCTTGGCTCATCAGCTCCCGCACTTCATCTGAAAGGCAAGGCAGATTTATCAACAATGTATGCTATTGGAGCCAAAGTATGACATCATTCTGGTTCCAAAGTGGCCAGTGACTTAACACTTATAACTTCTACCTACCTTATACACCTGAAGTATCTGGCACATTGCCTTTCTATCAATTTTGTCATATGCTTTCTCCAGGTAAAATGTTTCATACAGATCTCTTTCATTTCCTAAATAGTTTCCACATTTCCTTGCAGATGCTAAATAACAAAGGTTCCACTAAAGTTTATCTAGATTTCTAAAGATTTGGGTAAACAAATATTGCCAAGATTAAATTCATTCGTACCTTGCGTGATGAAGTAACACTTTGTGCCGTCTCCTCTCACGTAATAGTTGTCCGCGAGGCAGCGTCCCTTCTTGAAGCGCAGCTGAGCCAGGTCGTAGCGGCCGTAGTCCCGGTACAGAATCAAACCCCCC
This sequence comes from Chionoecetes opilio, assembly GCA_016584305.1. Classification (NCBI taxonomy): domain Eukaryota; kingdom Metazoa; phylum Arthropoda; class Malacostraca; order Decapoda; family Majidae; genus Chionoecetes; species Chionoecetes opilio. The sequence goes on along the minus strand of JACEEZ010008841.1, from coordinate 422,363 downwards.
GGCTTGAGGTACTCCGCCATCCTGCTAACCACCTGGGGATACCTGAACACAGTGGCAATCAGGGGTGGGAAATATGCTCACTCATCTTTTGTACAATAAGGAATAATTTTTAACTCCTGATATCTATCTACATAATATTGATATGTCAACTTCATATCAAATTCAAAACCTATGTTTTCTTGTTACCATGTTTTACTAGCATGCAAGCACACCCGTTTCATCTTTGGCATATATAAAAATGTTATACAAAATCATATTAATCAATCCATTAGTTTCATGACATTTTCATGATCATATAAGAGTACGAAAGAGGGCACAGAGGTCATATTATGTATCCCAGAATAATGCATGAACAAAATTAAGCTGGGTTTGGGCTCCCTCCGCCTCACCCCGGGATAACATCTAGGCCACTGACTGTCAGAGAACTCTTTATCGGAAAAGTTCAGAAAAGAAAAGCACCGGAAGTTCAGCATTTCAATGCCTTAAGTAATTAACCATTTCATATCCTGATTTATGCATAAAATTATAAGCATTATCGAGTTCACAATAGCTGCTCATTTGCATCCACGTCACGCCGTTTTAGAATAACCAAAAAATCTAGCAATTCTGAGTTCGAAGAAGCTCCTTTATGGGTTGCAGACAAACAGCTGTGAGTCCAGGAAGTTCTGCACCTTTCAGACCGAGAGCACGTTAAAGGATAATTAGTCCGACAGGTGTTCATCATCCGATATGCCATACATCATCCTTATCGGGTAGCACAAGACAAGCCTTGGTGTTTGCAGAGAAAGTAGCACGTTTTAAGAGAATGACAACGAAATGGTTGAAAGATTAGGCGCGAGAGACAAGAGAGATCTGACGTCACCAAGCCACCCATCCGTAGACGACACAGAAGACGTACAAAGGAATATGAGTGGATGGAAGAAGAGAAGAGAGGAGGGGAGGAGAAGGAGAGGAGAGAGGAGACGACGAGAGAGAGAGGAGAGGAGAAGAGAGAGGGCGGAGGAGAGGAGGAGAGGAGGAGGAGGAGAGGGAGAGAGGAGAGAGGGAGGAGGGATGACGAGAGAGAGAGAGAGAGAGAGAGAGAGAGAGAGAGAGAGGGGAGAGAAGAGGAGAGAGAGAGAGAGAGAGAGGAGAGAGAGAGAGAGAGAGAGAGAGAGAGAGGAGAGAAGAGAGAGAGAGAGAGAGAGAGAGAGAGAGAGAGAGAGAAGAGAGAGAGAGAGAGAGGAGAGAGGAGAGAGAGAGGAGGAGAGGAGAGAGAGAGAGAGAGAGAGAGAGAGGAGAGAGAGAGAGGAGAGAGAAGGAGAGAGGAGAGAGAGAGAGAGAGAGAGAGAGAGAGAGAGAGAGAGAGAGAGAGAGAGAGAGAGAGAGAGAGAGAGAGAGAGGAGAGAGAGAGAGAGGAGAGAGAGAGAGAGAGAGAGAGAGAGAGAGAGAGCAAGGTTAAATATACGATGAGAAATAAGAAAAACCCTAAGAAACCAATATAAATGCATGTTTGAAGGAGGAATAGGAGGGGGAGGAAGAAGAGGGGGAAGAGGAGGAGGGGGAGGAAGACTCAGGACAATAATGACCTTGTGATGTTAGTAGACGAATTAGCAAAGAGGAGAGAGGGAAGGAAGGAGAGAAGAATGGAGGGAGGGAAGGAGAGAATTTGAGGGTTCCTCTAAATTAAGTCCCTGTCAGAGAGTGAGAAGAGGCCTCCTCTCCATTTTCTTATTTCTAGTCGATTATTTTATTTCTCTCTCTCTCTCTCTCTCTCTCCTTATTCTTTCGAACGACAATCAGAAATGTGTGTGTGTGTGTTTCCAAACTAACCATAGGATTTTCTCGAAAGTACCTTCATTGTGATTCCCACGCAAACATTATAGTTTCCCTTACTTACCAATCCATGTTTTGGAGAGATGCCAGGCCCTCCTTCCCTCTCTCCTCTTTGCTAAATCGTCTACTAACATCACAAGATCATTTTTGTCCTGAGTCTTCCTCCCCCTCCCCGTCTTCTTCCTCCTTGAAACATGCATTTATATTGGATTCTTAGTGTTTTTCCTTATTTCTCATCGTATATCTAACCTTGCTCTCTCTCTCTCTCTCTCTCTCTCTCTCTCTCTCTCTCTCTTTACTGACACACACCATAGCAGGCTTTGTATTCTGGCTCGAACATGTGTCACATTCAGCGGTTGGTTTTCCACATATACGCGACCAGCATCATCTACTTCAGTCTCAGATTGAGCATCATACTCTACATCTGTCACAGCGACAGATTCACTGTCTGACACCGAACTACAATCGCTCATCATTTACATTTGCTGGTCGATACGACGGGTGTCACAAATGCAGACGACGTTGTTTACATTTTAGCTCCTCCTGTGACGTCATCAATAATATTCACGGGGCTGTTGGGATGAAGAAACTTTTTTTCGCGCGCTTTTTACGGAAATTAATTCTTTTTGGTGGATTCGGTGTTTTGAAGGAACATACAACATAATTAGGCAAAGAAAAAATGGGTCTGGACGATTACTTTAACACTCAGCGGGGATCCTCACCTGTCTGGGTGGAGGGCTGACAGCACAAAGATACACACAATGATGTCCAGACTGGCCTTGGGGAAGGGCGCCACCCACTCACCACTGGATATGTCACACACAAAAGCATGACATCTGAAAACAAACAAAAATTAACATCTTCAAGTATAAAAAATAACCTTACAAAATAAAACAAATTAAAATGTTCAGAATGATCATCACAATCATAATGCAAAACACAAAAACCTAACTGGAAACAACTTTAATTACATTACATAAAACAAAATTGTTTACTTTGTGGATAACTATCATTTACTTGACTAAATAATCAACATGGCATTGCTATTCAACACGATTTTGTTTACATCAAATTTTACGGATAAATTAACCCTTTAACGTACAAATGACGTCTTTGAGCGTCATCCGGTACATGTAGGCCATACGTACACATGACGTCTTTGAGCGTCATCCAAAAATAATATTTTAAAATATTTATTAAAAATCTTAAAAAGCGCACAGTTGACGTGAGATTCCCTTGACCGTTGGAGCGAATTACAATATATTATATTAAAATATATTTTGTATAACATAATATTGTATATTATATTATACAAAATATTTAAATTAAAATTATTAAAAAAAAAAACTTTACGCTATCTTTCACTTCGTTGTATGGCTTTATTTTTGAGCGAATTACAATATATTATACCTCATTGGAAAGTAAATTTATTCAGCTATGTATGGAATATAGAAAAATCTTCTATGATGACAAGTTGATTTTTGGCATATTATTTGTTGCCGCAAGGTTTTTTTTTTTTTTTTCCACTTCTAACTTGAGGTTTTGTAAGTTCTTTTAACGCTAGCGTATTTTTTGAACATTGTATGATATAGGAAATGATCTTAGCTTAAAAACTAAACATAATTGAACTCGATACCTTTGATAGTTTAGTTTCTAGACGCGGTGGAAGTACAACTTTTTTCCCGCGCGTGACATTTCGGGTGACAATGGGTTTACGCGGGACAACAAAAAGTGAATGACAATGGTGACGTGAAAGGGTTGATAACCAAATTGTGAAGTCAGATGAAACTATTGACTAGACAGTAAGTAAATCAAATCATTTCTATTTTTTCCTAACCAGAACTACCTTGCAAAAAATCCTTATTTCTTCATCAACTGTGCTTTGAAATCTGTTGTGCATCAAGCAGTTAAAAAAGTTTTGAATGATGATTGATTGTGATTTTGTTTACCATGCAATAAGAATTAAGGGCAGACCACCCACTTATATATATATTAGTTTGACTGAGTACTTCTATGCAAAGAAATGTATTACCTTGCAGTATCATAGTCTGCAGATTCTTTCACAATGTCAACAGCAGTAGTGGAGAAGTCACAGCAGTAAACAAAGAGACCTTCATTGTTATTGGTCTTTAGTATGGGGAACACAGTATTGCCAACTCCACAGCCAACTTCAAGAATGCGAAATGTTGCATCTTGGCCGGGAAAACTATTTGTCGGATTAGTTGACTGAGTGGAGTTGTGTTGGCGTTCACTTTTAAAGGTTTTATCTATGTTGTTCATGATCTCTGAAGGCCTGTTTTGTGTTGCTGTTGTGGGTTCTGAAGGCCTGTTTTGTGTTGCTGTTGTGGGTTCTGAAGGCCTGTTTTGTGTTGCTGTTGTGGGTTCTGAAGGCCTGTTTTGTGTTGCTGTTGTGGGTTCTGAAGGCCTGTTTTGTGTTGCTGTTGTGGGTTCTGAAGGCCTGTTTTGTGTTGCTGTTGTGGGTGTTGCTCTGTCCTCTTCTTTGTTTCCTGATGATTTCTTAGGTTCCTCAATGTCTGAAGCCCCCCCAGCCTCCCCCTCCACAGCGTTCTGGTGGTGGGGTGTCGGAGGGGACGCCGCTTCTTCAGGGTTGTGCTTCAGGGGGAAGGTGTGTGCCAGATGAGGCGCTAACTCTGGAAATTCGGTGAACAGCCAATTCCGGTCTTTGAAGAACCTGTCAAATATTCATTCAATTATAAGCCTCCATAACAGGTGAGGATATCTTATAATTACTGAGTCCTGTCAAGATTGTATTTGGTTATAGGTTTACATAATAGAGAAAATTTAATAAGAACATAAGAAAATAAGGAAGCTACAAAGGGCCGTGAGAGCTACACGTGGTAGTTCCTGTTACTTAACACTACCTACATCCACCTTTCATCCCTATCCATGAAATGATCTAGCCTCCTTTTAAAGCTCCCTATTGACTCCGCACTAACTACCTGACAACTAAGTCCATTCCAATCATTTACCACCCTATTTATGAACCAGTTTTTCCCTATTCCTTTTGAAATAATAAAAAATTAAATCACTGAGTCTGCCAATAGTTATCAAAAGGAAGGTTGTCTGCATTCATTGTCTCACCTGTTTTGATGGATGTCGTAGAAAGAATCCCACTGGCCAGAAGCCTCTCTCTCCAGCCTTTCTATTTCTTCGGTTGTCAGCAAAACTTCAGAATTTTCTTGTACTTTTTCCCTGGCTTGTGCTTCTGACTCTCATCCCAAACAACATTATCCCTGAAAAAAAATAAACAACAGTTATAAACATAGTCATTTTAATTATATACACTCGTTTGACTGTCTAAACTCTAAAGGAAGAAAAATAAGGTCAATTTATAGTTTCACCCAACCAACGATTTTCTGATGCGCCTTATGTTTTTCTGGTGTGTTTTTATGTGTTTTGAATGAATCTACTAACCGTTTCTGTCGCAATTTTTTTTTTTTTTTTTTTGGCAAAAATGACAAAAAAAAACAACCTAAACCTAAACCTAACCTAACCTTTACCTAACTTAAATAAAAAAAAAATAATAATAATAACCTTTATCTACCTAAAAAATAAAAAAATAAATAAAAAATATTGCAACAGAAACAGTTAGCAGATTCATTCTAAACACATAAAAACACACCAGAAAAACATAAGACGGATCAGAAAATCGTTGGTTGGGTGAAACTATAAATTATCCAAAAATAAATATCATACTTCATAATATTTTCTCTATTTACTGCCAACTCTGCAGCAGCTCCAAGAATCAAACTCACTTCCTCATTTCTATAGACAGTAAATTTCCAGTTTGGCACCGAATTCACTTTGGTGGACGAAACAATTTTTTTTTGCTGAGTTTTTATGTATTTTGAATTAATCTGCTAACCGCTTCTGTCACAAATCACTATTTTTTGTGTGTGTGTGTGTGTGATTTGCGACAAAAATGATTGAAAAACAAATTGAACCAAACCTAAAACCTAACTATACCTAACCGAACCTAACATTTACCTACCCAACTATAAAAGAAAAAGAAAGAAAAAAGAAGATTTGCGACAGAAACGGTTAGCAGATTAATTAAAAACACATCAAAACTCACCAGAAATAATAGTTTCGTCCACCAGAGTGAAGTGTGTGTCAAACTGGAAATTTACCCATAATACTTTCTCTATTTATTGCTAACCATGTAGCACCAAGAACCAAACTCACTTTCTCATTTCTCTAGACTCCTTCAAAGATAAATAAGATTGTTTATTGCTTCCTTACCAGTTATTATGTGAGAACACCATCTTCCAGTCTTTAAGTTCTCTCCCCCCTCCCTTTGGCCTCTTGCGCGTTTTGGTGTCATCACGGTACAGGCGAACACCCCTCAGCCGCCTACGAACTATCTGAGTCAGCAGGCTACTTAGGTGACGCAGCTCTGCAACATGAAGACACCAAATAGCCCCTCACAGTCTAACACAGTGCTAATTTGACTGCAATTCTAGCAAACATAAAGGCTAACACTGCTGTTTTGACTGCAATTCTAGCAAACATAAAGGCTAACACTGCTGTTTTGACTGCAATTCTAGCAAACATAAAGGCTGCTCAATGGTTAAGTGGGTAAATTTCCAGAAAAACACCGAATTCACTTTGGTGGACGAAATTTATTTATTTCTGGTGAATTTTGATGTGTTAATGAGTTGATGTGTTGATGAATTAATCTGCTAACCATTTTTTTTTTTTTTTTTTTTTTTTTTTTTTTTTGGCGACAAAAATTATTGAGAAACAAATTGAACCTAATCGAACCTATACCTAACCTAACCTTTACCTAACTTTATATATATATATATATATATATATATATAAAAAAAAAAAAAAAAAAAAAAACTGGTAAACTTACAGATGAGCACAGAACTTCCTTTGGTGGACGAAACCATTTTTTCTGGTGAGTTTTGATGTGTTTTGAATTAATCTGCTAACCGTTTCTGTCACAAATAACTTTTTCTTTTTTTTGAGTGATTTGCAACAAAAATAAAAATAAATAAAAAATTGAACCAAACCGAACCTATACCTAACCTATCCTTTACCTAACCCAAAGACTACTGTATACAGTATACAGTAGTCTTTGCCTAACCGAACAACACCAGGTATGTACGAAAAAACTCAAAAATCTGTATACGAAACAACTAACAAAACCTGGGTACGAAACAACATTTGTACGAAACTCCCTGTAACCAAACAAGAGCTGCCCCATTCGGACATTCCAATTTCCTGACAGACACACAACACAACAGTATTTCAGGCACGATCAAAGGTTCCAATACTCACCATGCATTGTGTTCGAAGACGTTTTTCTTATTACTCAAAAATCTGGTACCAAATTGCGGCCTTTTAGCGGGCAGAAGAAGCGGCTCGTCCCCCTCACTCATGTTTACAGCTGGACAAAAAAACACAGCTGCACTCAAGCTTGATCTTACAAATACCTCGAAAAAAAATAAGTTGGCTGAACATGTCTTTTAACTACTCACTCATTGTTTTGTTTTGTTTTTTGTTTTGTTTGAAGAATTTCGTCAGTTATCGACGCAGCTGAAATGGATCTCCACTGTAACCAGACTGTAACCAGGACCTCATTCATGTTTACAACTGGACCACAAAGTAAAAAGAAGAAAAAAAACCAGCTGGACGTGAGGTTGATCTTACAAATACCTCGGAAAAATTAAGTTGGCTGAACATATGTCTATTAGTACTCACTTATGTTGTGGTTTTGTAGTTTTTTTCTCTAGGTTCTTTTAATGTACAGTATCAGTTGGTTTAAAGCCTGGTCTATGCAGATAAGCCACAGATATACAAAACAAGATCATTCGATTTGATCTGGCATCACTGCGGCGCCAGAAGTTCAATCAACTCAATAATACAAAAACCTTGCAATTTAAAGGGTGTGGTGAGCGCGGTGACTGTCACGGCTCATGTCACGTGTTAACCACCACAGTAGTCACTCCAGGATGACCTGACATGAGCCACGAGCACAGGCGTCTTGCTGTTTCACCACATCAGTAACAGGTGAGCACTGGGGGTTACAGGGAGTTTCGTACCCAGGTTTTGTTAGTTGTTTCGTACACTGATTTTGAGTTTTTTCGTACATTCCTGGTGTCGTTTCGTAACTCTAGTAGTCAAGTTCAACTCTGAGCTGAGTGTACGAAACGACTATGGTTTCATATAGACTACGAAACAACTTTTTGGTGTACGAATCTACTGGTGTACGAAACAACTTGTGTACGAACCATAGACCACTGTATACCTGCAGCTGCACACGCGACAATGTTTTGAATTGCTGGGCCTGCGGGGCGCCCGACAAAGAGATATAGTGGTCTATGGACTATCATATAGACTGGTTTATCAGTATATATGATATACTGTAATCTTCGTAAATGTTTGTTCTATAATATTATCAAATAAAAAACAGTAAAACACGCTAAAGAAATGCCATTACGAGACTGAAGAAATATTCACTTCAACTCTTCGCCATTTAAAACTTTGCGAGTCAACTTTTATCATGAAGGGTATCAATAGAAGCGCAATTTTATTAGCTTTCCATTGCTATATTTCGTTATCTGATAAATGAATTAGAACCATGCATAAATTAGCGTTAAATAAATAAATAAAATCATCAATCGGGTAATTATCCCGATTGATGATGTTATTTATTTACTTACATATTTCGTTTTCTGATAAATGAATTAGCACCATGTATAAATTAGCGTTAACTAAATAAATAACCTCATCATTCGGGAAAATTACCCGATTGATGATTTTATTTATTTATTTAACGCTAATTTATGCATGGTTCTAATTAATTTATCAGATAACGAAATACAGCAATGGAAAGCTAATAAAATTGCGCTTCTATTGATACCCTTCATGATAAAAGTTGACTCGCAAAGTTTTAAATGGCGAAGAGTAGAAGTGAATATGAAGTTCATGCATATTTCTTCAGAGTCTCGTAATGGCATTTCTTTACCGTGTTTTACTGTTTTTTATTTGATAATATTATAGAACAAACATTTACGAAGGTTACAGTATATCATATATACTGATAAACCAGTCTATGTGATGCGTATATATATATATATATATATATATATATATATATATATATATATATATATATATATATATATATATATATATATATATATATATATATATATATGAATCCGAGCGGCCCTCCGACTTCAGGGCAAGTTCAGGCCCATGTGCAACAGGCCGATATTCCGTGCGCAGTCCAGGTATACAGTGGTCTATGGTACGAACTGACTGCACCCCGCACTGGTATAGGATTTGTGTGACCTGTGTATACCTTTGTATTTTAGAAGCTATTTCATTTAGCCCTCCCAGTGAGATAAGGGTATGTAATCAATGCCCAGCTTTGGTTAGTTAACTTCGAGTCCACCAAGTTCGTCCTGGCGCTTTGTATAGTCAATAAACTTGTAGCTCGTACTTGCAAAGTGTCTAGATAGGATCAAAGTATCTTATTATGGTTAGTTAACTACCGTAGCATGGAGAGGGGGGGGGGGGGGCAACTCCGCCAGTTATGTCAGGAGAATATAGGTCAATAGGGAGTATTGGTTGAAACTGCAGGTAAATTTTTACATTATGTACATAGGACCGAAATTCCCTTTGATAAAGATAAGAAAAAGTTTGCAGGAAGAAATATGTTACATTTTTGGGGTTTTCATAATACACCTTTTCACTCTCAAATTAGAACAACAGAACTTCAAAATAAAACAAAGGAATTTCAAAATATAGTAGATGAATTTTTTCTTTTAATCTAAAATTCGTTTATTTTAGTTTGAAGTTCAGTTATTTTAATATAAACTTCAGTTGTTTTAATATAAACTTCAGTTGTTTTAATTTAAACTTCAGTTGTTTTAATATAAACTTCAGTTGTTTTAATTTAAACTTCAGTTGTTTTAATATAAACTTCAGTTGTTTTAATATAAACTTCAGTTGTTTTAATATAAACTTCAGTTGTTTTAATTTAAACTTCAGTTGTCTTAATTTAAACTTCAGTTGCTTTAATTTAAACTTCAGTTGTTTTAATTTAAACTTCAATTGTTTTAATTTAAACTTCAGTTGTTTTAAATATAAACTTCAGTTCTTTTAATTTAAACTTCAGTTGTTTTAATTTAAACTAAAGTAGTTTTAATTTAAACTTGTTTTAATTTAAACTTCAGTTTTAATTTAAACTTCAGTTGTTTTAATTTGAGTGAAAAGGTGTACAATTTGACCAGGTTAGGTTAGGTTATATTGAGGTTAGGTTTGTATTTCTTTTTCTTTGTTTTATCTCTTCCCCCACTTAATAATTACGTTTTAGAGGTATGTGAAGGGATCTGTTAAGGTCTGGAGGAAAAAAGCCCACTAATAAGGGCGGGAAAGGACTAGAATTTTACTGATTGACTAACCTTATTAACCCCTTCACGCCCAGGACTTAATTTCTATTGTAATTTGGGTACACCATAAGACGATTTTTAGTGAATATAAACACTATTTTATAGATGTGACCTGTTTAGTATCCTTGTTCACTAACTAATTTGGTATACTAAGTGACTTTTCTTAATTTTATGGCTAGACAACATACAATTTTTTATAGCAAAGGAAAGATCTGGGCACGAAGGGGTTAAGTGTAATCACAAGTAACTGGATAACTTGTCTCCACAGGCACGCGACAGGTTTAGTCCCCGTGAGTCTTGTGCAGCGTGGCCATGCCCTACCGCCTCAGGGTAACGGAGGAGGAGGTGCGGCAGGAGCTGGCCAAGATGGGCTTCACGGGGCTGCCGGAGGACTCGGTAGCAGCTTTGCGCAAAGGTAAGCTGTGGGGTCGAGATTTAACATAAGAACATAAGGAAGCTACAAGAGGCCGCTAGACCTACAGGTAGTTCCTGTTACTTAATACTACCTACATCCACCTTTCATCCCCATCCATGAATTTATCCAGCCTCCTTTTAAAGCTCCCTATTGACTCCGTACTAACCACTTGACGACTGAGTCCACTCCAATCATTTACCACCCTATTTGTGAACCAGTTGTTTCCTATTTCCTTTTTAAATTACGCTTTTCCAGTTTGAATCTGTTACTTCTTGTTCTACCCTTGTATAGTGTATAGTGTAGACGTGTGTACTGTGTATAGTGTGCCAAGAATAGGAATGACAGCTTCCATATTACTGGTTATTGTAATGCTTACATGTAATTTAAAGGATAACATACAAAATTGTGATAACAAAGAAGAGTTTATACCAGTTTATATTGTAATAACCAATATTCTTATGGATAGATCTGCTGAAGATGATCAAGAGTGACCTTCGCAAGCTAAATCAAGAGAAGCAGGACATGAGGCAGACAGACATCAGTAACCCTCACCATCCTGCAACAGTCAAGCAGGACACGCGCCACAAACCCTCAGTGAGTAGGACCTTCAAGCCTTCCATCCCCACACCTAAGAAGATACACTCCAAAGAGACATCATACAGGTCAGGGAGAAACAGTGTACTCATTGTTTTCCTCATGTGAAATAGTTTGTCATTAATTAATACCATATTAATTAAATATACCAAGCTTCTTTGGGATTTTGTATCATTTTATCAGACTGTATTGTATGTAGATGTATCTTTTTCTGTTGAAGTTAAAAGGCTGGGTTTTTTTAGTGTGTGTGTGTGTGTGTGTGTGACGTATTATGTGAGTAAGGGGGATTTTTGGGATTGTGACCAGTGTTTAGTGACTGAATTATGATGAATTATGACAATAGTTTGAGTGATCATTGATATTAAACCCTCAGTAATCAGCATTAGCAGAGGGATTGGGCATAACTAAGATTTTTCCTTTTCTGTCGTACATAGCTCACATTGCAGGTGTGACTATAGATATTGTAGCCAGATTGTCCATTAATGATGTACAACTGTATTTAATAATTATGTATTCAATATTCATGGATGGGGATGAAAGGTGGGTGTAGGTAGTTAAGTAACAGGAACTACCTTGTGTAGGTCTTGCGGCCTTTTGTAGCTACTTATTTTCTCATAAAAATCACCTTTCAGTTCTTTGAGTACCTCCAACACATCACAAGACGAAGATGGAGACACAGGCGAGAGCGGCTATTCTGACGTGGAGAGCACCATGTCTGGCCTGTCAGAGGCAACGAGCTCTTCATCTGTCGCTGAGGTTCCTCGAAGGCAAACTCATTCCGGGATCACACAGAGGAAGCCCAAGGAAATAGCCACTAAAGAGAGGGTGAGGGGAAAGAGTAAAGAAGCTGTCTCGGGAACCCACAAAGAGCCTGGAAGAGTGTCACGTATGGATGCCATTGCTCATGATAAAAAGACAATCAGGAAAACCAGAGCACAGCAAGTGGCACAGAAGGGTATGTATTTTTTTTTTTTGTTATAGCCTATAACGCCTGTAGGCTATTTTATTCTTAGAGGGCTCAGGTGGTTGGCCCTGCACATTCTGGAGGGTCGTGATGTCGTTGCCCTCGCCCGATATTATGTATAATAGCCGCTGAAGCAGACCCTTACAGGGAAATTTTTGGCTACTCCTCAGGTATGTGGGACTCGGCTACAACACCATGTTTGCCTTTCCACCAAAAATGCTCCAGATAATTACTTTCTGAAACATGGATATAGATGTATGTATTAACGACCATCTCACCCCACATTCCTCCATTACTAGTAATACTGCACCAGTAATCAACTTCTCTTCATAATTAACACCCATTGCACTCATCCTACTCAATATTGTCTCTACATACCCTCACGAGTACTAATCAAATTGTCAACCATACTCAACCACCCTGTGAATCACATTCTTCATTTCTCTCTAATTTCACAACCAGTATCTTCCAACAATTCCCTCCGCCATAGGCTGCTACAAACAAAAAAAAAAACAAGTGTCGGATATCTCACGTGGCAAACTTCCCTGTCGGGTCAAACTGCCATATGAGGGGATTCCGCCACAGGGGGCGGCACCTATACCCACACACAGACAGACAGACAGACAGACACACACACACACACACACTTTCGCTTATATTATTATAGATATATGCCCGTGTGTACCAGATATTCCTAATATACAGGGTAAATGGTAAATTTTTATTACTCCTACAGTATTGGGAACTCGGGCATAAAACACAATGTTGCATCATCACAAAAATGCTGACAGATAATTACTGTTATCTGGAAAACTTTGATAGTTGCATTATTATGCTCTCAATTTAATTCCTCCTGTTGACTAGTAACTGCTACAGTATCAACTTTCTTTAGGTTAATTAAGCCCAGTTGGGGATCTTTGGTATGTTGAATTTGGTGGTTCTTTGATGATCAGAGTGTAATGAAATTGTGTCAAACCATAACGTGAATATGTGACCTTTTCTGTGAGGGATCAGATTTTTTTTTTTTTTTTTCTCCTAATGCTTTTTACAGCCAGTATCTTGCCAACAGGTCTGCCCCAGTACCCCTCACGGCCAGACCCAGTCAGGCTGTACCACTACTACAAGGCTCACTGGGACAAACACAAGGTGCCTGGAGAAGACCCTCGCCTGAAACTTCGCTGGGATGTCAGAAGTAAATTATTCTATGGAGAGTAGGGCTATTGATATTTTTTCTAGCTGGCAAAGTTTATCAAAGATATTTTGTGTATAAATACCACGTGTGAACAATGACGTACTGCCCGGGAATACCAAATTATAGTTATTATTAGCCACTTCTGGTGCGCGAGTCATGATTAGGGGAGAGCGGGGCAGGTTGCATCGAGGGTAGGTTGCATCATTGCCTCTAACTCGCATGTTATCACACGTACATCGTCTTAATACTACTACTACTATAAACTACTACTACTACAGGTTGAAGTTCCCAAACTCAGCAACCTCGGGACCAGCGCCGAGCCGAGTAATGGAATTTTCCAACTTTTAGAACGTAGATATATTAAGGGGGAAAAAAGCATGAAAATCACATTAAAAAAATCCAACTTCTTCAAAAAGTCAATTTTCTCAGAAATAGTTAACACATTGTTCTTCCTTTTCTTTTCACTTCCACCAGTAGGTGTTCCTGGACGTTTGGGAGCCATAATACCAATAACAGACCTGTAGAAGTACACAAAATAACAGTGTACACAACTCTACAGTCACAACACCACTGAACAATAATAACAACAAACAAATCGGCGGGAGAAACCAAGCGGCCTAGTGTGGTGGCACCTAGCGGCCGACCCGGCAACTACGCGCTGGGTTTTGGGTGTTCTGCCGTGTTTTGGAAAATCCGGAACCATAGCCGAGTCTTGGGATGCCGAGTTTGGGAACTTCAACCTGTACAACTACAACAATAATAATAATAATAAAAGTTAATGCGAGTTAGAGGCAATGATGCAACCTACCCTCAATGCAACCTGCCCCGCTCTCTCCTACATTTGTTTTAGTGCATAGGAGGTTCCCGTGATTGCTGTGAAACGCGATAGCTGAGGGTTGAGTGCACAGGGGAAAGGGCTCACTTCCCTCCACCCTCATCCCCTTTTGTTGCTTCTTACGACACGTACGAGATAGGGAGACACGCACTCTTGTTCTGCGTCTCGGGGCTGGCTATGAGGTTACTTCTGTGTCTCGGGGCTGGCTATGAGGTTACTTCTGTGTCTCGGGGCTGGCTATGAGGTTACTTCTGTGTCTCGGGGCTGGCTATGAGGTTACTTCTGTGTCTCGGGGCTGGCTATGAGGTTACTTCTGTGTCTCGGGGCTGGCTATGAGGTTACTTGTGTTTCGGGGCTGGCTATGAGGTTACTTGTGTCTGGGGGCTGACTATGAGGTTACTTCTGTGTCTCAAGGCTGGCTATGAGGTTACTTCTGTGTCTCGGGGCTGGCTATGAGGTTACTTCTGTGTCTCGGGGCTGGCTATGAAGTTACTTCTGTGTCTCAAGGCTGGCTATGAGGTTACTTTTGTGTCTCAAGGCTGGCTATGAGGTTACTTCTGTGTCTCGGGGCTGGCTATGAGGTTACTTCTGTGTCTCGGGGCTGGCTATGAGGTTACTTCTGTGTCTCGGGGCTGGCTATGAGGTTACTTGTCTCGGGGCTGGCTATGAGGTTAGAAGACTTCTGTGTCTCTGGGCTGGCTATGAGGTTACTTCTGTGTCTCTGGGCTGGCTATGAGGTTACTTCTGTGTCTCAAGGGCTGGCTATGAGGTTACTTCTGTGTCTCGGTGCTGGCTATGAGGTTACTTCTGTGTCTCTGGGCTGGCTATGAGGTCACTTCTGTGTCTCGGTGCTGGCTATGAGGTTACTTCTGTGTCTCGGGGCTGGCTATGAGGTTACTTCTGTGTCTCGGGGCTGGCTATGAGGTTACTTCTGTGTCTCGGGGCTGGCTATGAGGTTACTTCTGTCTCGGGGCTGGCTATGAGGTTACTTCTGTGTCTCGGGGCTGGCTATGAGGTTACTTCTGTGTCTCGGGGCTGGCTATGAGGTTACTTCTGTCTCGGGGCTGGCTATGAGGTTACTTCTGTGTCTCGGTGCTGGCTATGAGGTTACTTCTGTGTCTCGGGGTTGGCTATGAGGTTACTTCTGTGTCTCAAGGCTGGCTATGAGGTTACTTTTGTGTCTCAAGGCTGGCTATGAGGTTACTTCTGTGTCTCAAGGCTGGCTATGAGGTTACTTCTGTGTCTCGGGGCTGGCTATGAGGTTATTTATGTGTCTCGGGGCTGGCTATGAGGTTACTTCTGTGTCTCAAGGCTGGCTATGAGGTTACTTCTGTGTCTCAGGGCTGGCTATGAGGTTACTTCTGTGTCTCGGGGCTGGCTATGAGGTTACTTCTGTATCTCGGGGCTGGCTATGAGGTTACCCACATGGCTGACTCACCTGAGAGTAGCCACATAGCCTACTTACGCTGCATGTTATAGTATTTAAATTTGTAACTAAACTTATTCTTATTTCCTTTGATGGTTTTAGCATTTCTACTATTAACTCACACCTGTTGTCTCATCTTGTCATGAATACACAAAGAATATCAATATTTGTTTCCTTTTATTATGAATAGTTACAATAATAATTATACAATGAAAAATATATCTATTTTACAAAACTTCCTCAATCTGTACAGGTTTGTCAAAAGTTAAATATAACAAGCCAGTTTTACACCAGACCAGGCCAGGGCTGTGGTTGTCATGTGCTGGAGGGGGATTGCTTGGCTCTCTCATCCTTTGCAACCTAACTATTGCATGTCCATAGCTAGTGTTAATGCTGCTATGGCCTCAGCATGTCCATAGCTAGTGTTAATGCTGCTATGGCCTCATGATAAGTACGTCTCGCTAATGGTCACACAAATCAAGCATGAGACTAAGTAGCACGGATGAAACTTAAAACTATCACTCGGTTTTCAGAGTTCAAGGTACGATAAAAGATTCTGATACAACAGACGAGAGCAAGTAGACAACGTAACAGATATAAATTTGGCCACCATCCCCTTTTTTTTACACCTGTCGCAAAACACCATTCCCAGTGTTCCTGTCATGATTGCAATGCACCCTGAAAGTCTTTGCTTAAGTGTGACAGGCACCATCTGTGATTCACGCTCGGTCTCCTCCACGATGTCAAAATGGCAACCCTTCAGCTTGGAACTTCATCTTGGAGAAAATAAAGTTCAAGGTGGAGTCTCAGTTTTGACAGAGTGGAGGGAGGAGATCCAGCACAAATAAGAACATAAAAAAATAAGGAATTGAATTGAATTAATGCTAAAAAGGGGAAAATGTGCCAGACATCAGAGGTCATATGGCACTATGGCAAAGCATAAAAAAGGGAGGGGTTATAGAGAAAGAGTGAAACGGTGAGGAGGAGAAACTTAGAGATCTCGTGCGAATCACTGATGGTGCCAGACAATTTAGGAACGGGACTTCCAGGGAGCATTCCAAGTGTGGCAGAAGCGCTGGAAGCTGTGTGTTGCTGCATAAGGTAACTTCTTCGGAAGGGATGGTGCGAACTTTTAATTAGGTATGTTTTCCACTTTTTACAGTACAGGTGTTGTCTCATAATGTTTTGATCACACCTTGTCGTATGTTGTTTAGCTGCAGCTTCAGTGCCACACAAGTCAGTCCATGGAATGCACCACGACCCAAATAGTGGTTGCCTTTAAGGGGTTGGCTGATAAACCAACCTTTAAGTTAATGCAAAATGAATCTGTAACCTTTTTTATATATTTATATATATGTATAACGCAATGAAATCTAGAAAAGGTTTGGAAATTCTATTCCCTATTTCCTTCAGCCATAATATATATGATTATTACAAAATTTGTGCAAACAACATAATGCACCATTTATTGCAAATTACATGTCACAATAAACAGTTACCGGTATGATGTATTGAGTCAACAAGACACAGATCCATTTCCATATTTTAGATTATATTAAAATTACTACTCCTACTGTAGTTTACTGGTTAGCCTTGATTATTTACTTCGGTGCCGACTCGTCTAAAACCGCCAACCTTCAGTCACAGTGGCCGGGTGGTGATCATCATGCAACACACGTAAAGCAGCGTCTCGTAGCAGTGCTCACCTACTGTCACGTACAGTCTCTTATCATTGTTTTGCATTACGACCTGCAGTCATGAAATATAAAATCTATAATAAGTAAAAATCCTATAACGAATATGGAGCAGGGTTGCCACTGAAAAAAATTTGAGATCACAAGATTTAGGAAAATTCCCGAAGCGGAGTGATTTGTAATATGTGCGTACGGCTTGACGCGTCTCGGACATGTCCGGTGCGACGGCCAGTCTCCATCTCTCGCTTGTGGGAGGCTCGGTGCTGCACTGTTCTGCTTATTTTCACCTTTAACTCTTAGGCATGAGACAACAAAGTAAAGTGAGAAGGCCGGTTACCTTACAAGTGAAGAAAAATTTCCAAGCAGGAAAGTCGGAAATGTGAGGCAGATCAAAGATTTGAATATGGCATGGCTATATCAAAACTGCATTAACCAGGGAACAGCCACCGGAAAGGTCGAGGAATGACGACGCCTTTCCTTCCACCTATTCTTATGCAAAATTCCCCCTTTCTCTTCTCATTTCCTTTATGCTGGATAACCGGCCAAACTAACGTAAGATTTTTTCTTTTTTCCCCCTTCTATTTAACTGGTTGTGGTGGGTGGCAAATTTCGTGTTGGCAATGGGCCTAGAACTGATTACCCTTAAAAGCATTTAATAGGCGCTATAATGAACAAAAGCAATGAAGAATGAGGTCCTAGAAGCCATTAGAGTCATTGAAGCAGGTCACAACTGTACAGTAACTGCAGTCTGCAGAAAGTGTGGGAATAAGGCTTCTTGTAGCAATAGGGTACTGTCCCACATCAGGTCATGACTTCAACTCTACAGCCTGTGTTTGGGCTGTAGCGTGGTGTCATGCAATGCAGTGAGGCTATTAATCATAGCGAGAGTTATTGATAGCCTATGAGGTGTTGCTGGGCTATCAATAACTCGCAGTGACTAATAGCCTCACTGCATTGCATGACATGATACAGCCCAAACACAGGCAGTAGAGTAACTGTTGAAATCATGAATTAATGCAAAGACATTACTATGCCTCTAAAAGGATCCTTATTCCCACACTTTCTACGGATACTGTAGTTGTTGGTTGATAATCAAATTATAGAAATGATTAAATACTCCAACTGTGGATGTCATACAAAGTTCTTCTGTACATAATGTTCTACCTACAGCAGTGACGACTAACACATCTTATTTGCTTTGCGGCTGTTACTCTAACTCAGCAGTGATCTGGGCATCAAGTGGAGAAACAAAGGGCTTGAACAAAATGGGGTTGCATTGTAAGTATGTACACACACTTTTTAAGTTAGTAAGATGTGCCTCAATCTATACTATATACAAATGACTTAAAAACAAGTACAAATAAATGATAAATTATTGTACAGGCAATTATAATGAGATCTGACAAAACATTGAGCAATCACTATGGTACTGGTGAAAAACTTGTTCTTGATACCGGGAGACCCGAGAGAAAGAGATACACACCACACTTATGTGCATGCACGTGCGCACACACACACACACACACAGAAAGACAGAGATTGGGTGCAATATTGCTTATATTTGTATTAAAGTTTTCACCTTATGAGAACTACCCATTCTTGTAAGATTTCTATGGACACATCAGGGTAGCGGCCAGACACTACAACCTGCGGCTCCCATCTCAGACCACAGAGGTGCAGAGAGATCTATCTGGCACATCCCACTGTCATAAATCTTTTAAGCTCAGAAGAGTGCAAACCCTGCATGATGTAGGTAACCCACGCGTTCAGCCCTGACTCACCAGCCCCAGTGGTCAGATATAAAGCTTTTAACAACAGCTTGCAAAATATGAAATACAGTCTTGCACTTTCACCCTTACACTCTTACTTGTTAATATCATTCTTATTAGGTACATGGAGAGATACTGACAGTCTACCTAT
The DNA here is from genome assembly GCA_016584305.1 of Chionoecetes opilio. Lineage (NCBI taxonomy): Eukaryota > Metazoa > Arthropoda > Malacostraca > Decapoda > Majidae > Chionoecetes > Chionoecetes opilio. Next base: position 403,079 of record JACEEZ010008841.1, on the reverse strand, counting down.
TACTTCGCTGAATACTTTGACCGAACACATTTTTGATTGGGAATAGACAGAATGGTAAAATACAGAAATGGTCCCATGTGAATGAGATGAAAAAAAATGAGCTTGTCATTTTTGTGCACAACATAAATATGAATGCAGAGTAAAACTCAAAAGCCGAGGTAGCTTTGGTGGACTTTGGGGAAAAAGAAAAACCAAATCTTAGATAGTTATTAAGCATCCACTCTTACTGAAAGAGGTTGGGGAGGGAAATGCCGCAACAATTATCAGAGAATTACAATGGATGTGATATAATTTGTACTCTTCGTTTGTGATCAATGATTGATAAATCGATGAGAGAAAATGGGACAACAGAGTAGGGTAGTACAAATCCTTTAACTTTTAAATCGGAGATTAAACTAAAAACATTACCACTTAAATGAGTTTCACCTGAGCCAATAAGAAATTTGAACCTTAGTCAATGGTAACCTGGTTTATGAGGCAATTTTACAAATATAGAGTATTGTAATGGTTTGCTTGTCATTAATCATCACATGAGGCATCCATGGGGAAAATCCAAGAAAATTACTTCATTCAACTTAAATGCCAAGGTGTTCGAGTTCTTAGGATAGCAAACAATTTACATGACAAAAAATATAAATATGTGTATACTGCATATAAATCTTAACATGTTTCCTGTGGTTTGTGGCCACTGACCCCTACACACTCCAACACACATGCATGTGTACACTGGTATGTGGCCACTGGGCCCTACACACCCTAGGTGCATGCAAGTACACAAACATATGCATATGAGGTGCTATCAAAAAGTTCCCGAGCTACACCCATAAAAAGTGGACAATGTACAGTACCTGATTTAAATTTGGCTGCCATCCCTTTGCAAGTAGTCACCTTGTGCAGCAATACACCGCTCTCCGCGCTTCTGCCATGATTACAATGCTCCCTGGAAGTCCCGTTCTTTAAGCTTGTCAAGCACCACCTGTGATTTGCGCTGGATCTCCTCAGCGGTGTTATAATTGCGAAGCTTGAACTTCATCTTGGGGAAAAGGAAGAAGTCGCAGGGAGCCAAGTCCTGTGAGTAGGGTGGGTGGGGAGCGATGATCATGTTGGTGTGGGCCAAAAACTCGCTCTTTTTCAACCCACTGAGCGGGCTGCTTTTACTCTGGGGTCAGGAGTCCGAGAACTAACTTGACAGCGATGCGGTACATGTTCAAGTTGGACGTGAGGATTGCCTAAACTGATCCAAATGACACGTTGGCAATGTCAGCGCCTTCACTGATGGTGATCCAACAATTCTGATGCACAATTAGTGCAATTTCTTCAACGTTTTCGGGAGTGGTTGTTGCAGATCGCCCTGACCTCTCGTCATCCTGCAGTGATGTTCTGCCCCTCTTGAAGAATGAGTGACACTCAAAACACGTCGTTCAGCACATTACTTCTTTGCTATAGGCCTGTTTGCATCTGCTTTGCCAATGTTCTGAGCTTAACACAAAATTAGATTTTTACTCTCTGCTCAAATCTGAGGTCCGTACTGAAATCACAATCGAGCTCATGAATGTGGTCACAAAATTACGTGCAGCACAGTTCACAGAATGATGCCACGCAATAACTGAACCACAACTGTCATTGCTTGCTCCTCCCACATTTCTTTGCTACATAGACAGTCCAGGAACTTTTTGATCACACCTCGTACATGTGTATACAGGTGTGCAGCCACTGACCGCCACTCACACATATGTGCACACACGCACGTGCGCACACACACACACACACTCATTCACACACACACAGCACAATGGTTTCTATATCTTTATGATGTTACTAGTCACTTTTTTTCCAAAGTATTTGGAATATCACACTAAAACAGGTAAGCTTTAGTTTCTCACCCAAACACCACAGCAAAGGTCAAAATATAAAAGCGTCAGTCTTTTTCCACAACAGCCTGGAAAAGGTTTGGCTTCAGCACAATTCAGTCTGCCTGCCTGTTAGTGCACCATCACCACCACCACCACCATAACTAACACTACCAAGATTACCATCACTACCTATGGTCACCAACTCTCAGCACGGCATCACACACTCCTGGTGTAACACCACACTTCCATGCCAACACTGACCAGTCGCAAAAATGTTGATCAGTCAGCCTTTTATCTGTCTTCGTTTAACTCTTTATCTGGAAGGCAGCTGGCTTTTTGTGGGAAGACGCCTTTTACAAGTCAACTTCGTAACAGTATCAGCTTGCTGTCTGTACACCACGGAATAGTATACTAAACACTGGGCAGTTTAAGGATAACACAGCTGATATGTGGAGTGTCAACAATGTACATCGGACGTTGAACAGTTCACTCTGAGAACACTTGAGGTTGCATCATGGAGAGCTTTGTACAAGAGGTGCATGGATGGTTCACTTTTCGTAGTAAGCATGTCATACACTTAATATTAACTTTTTTTTAAATTACTATACAATACCACTAACAGTTTTTGAGCCACCTTCACTCTGCTAAGTCTGTGCCTCAGAATGTCCTTCCAATTTATCCACAAGTCTTTTAAGTAAAAATAAAACTATGCAATGATTAAAAACATACATAAATAAAAGCTTTCTGTTCAGAAAGGTATAACTTTTCAAATAGGGCAATTATGTGTTCTTTCAGTTCTGTGATGACACTGGCTTGCAACCAGGACCCTTATGTTCCAAACAACTCGCAACACGATTCACATACCATGTCACACGTGCTTGAATAGCTAACCCAAAGCCAATGACAAATTCAGTTTCTCAATATCAGACAAAACTTAGTTATACAAAAAAATCTAATTCCTGTAACTTTTAAGAACTTCCATTTAATGCAAAGCTAAAACCGACTACAGAACCTGGAGAAGATTAATGTAAATAAACAATATTCCCGACACCGTCACTGTCTAACAGCTCATCACATTTATGGGAATGCATTGTTTCCAAGCCATATTTGCAAAATGTGGAAACTGTTTAGCCTCAATTTTTACAATCTTATGTAACATAATAGAATAAAAACTTATCAAATATTACTAAAATGGGTTAGAGAATTCAGTGTAGGAAAAGTGCATATTGACAAGGACCATATTGATTGAGTTTAGATATTACAAAGAAAATTTTGAATATATTAGTGTGTTTCATTACTATTATCATCATTGTTATCATCACTTAAGTGTTATTAGGAAAGGAACTTGAAAACGAAATGCATTTCAATAAGTGAGATTCTCTGGTATGTGCAGTGCAACGGCGTCACCAGAAATAATGTTTCCTCCCCACCACACCCATCAGCCGCCAGATTATTTTAATTTCAAACAAACATGTTTAACAGAAGGCAATGAAAAGTAAAATGCACTAACAATAATGAAAATTAACTCGTCACAAAACGTTGTACCCCTTAATGATAATGATGGAGGAAATGTTGGACCTGGTCGATGTAAAAACTGGTTTCCTCTAATGGAGGGGAGGGACCAAAGTTGGGTAAGTGTTTCAAAAACAAATTAAATGCTGTGCTTAGGATATTAATTTGTCGTCGCATACTTTCACGGCAGTCTGGTCACAGCTTCGGCATGGAATGGAAGCTCGGGCCAAACCAAGAAGAGAAAAAAGAAACATGGCAAACAACTTGTGGTTAGCTTTCTCCTCTACCTGACTCCATGCAGGCAGGTCAGGTGACGGCCCATGGTGAGGATGTTGCTAGGATAACGAGGTCTTGTGGGAGGAAGCCGCTTGTAGCAACTCTGCAAACGAGCGCTCAAAGCATCTCTTCAGCTCACTGTACGAGGTGACCAGGATGTTCTGTTCATCGTGGGACATGAGACAGATCTGAAAACAATCACCGTGAAATGAAAATACACCAAGAAATATTATAATTGTACGAGCAAGACATTCTGGTAAGGTGAACACAATAAAAGACCACAAAAAAGTTGAGAATTAGAGGACATTAACATATGAAGGACACGTGCAGTATATAAAACAAATGTTGCCATTTTTTCATCATAATTTCAGTGCTTTTGGAAACAATTCCAGAAATACCTGGAATGGATAGAAAGGTGATAGCAGCAAGTGTGCATCAATTGTAGGAAAACTTGATGAATACAGATACAAAGCCAGGACCACACGAGTACAGCTCAGGCCCTGTAAGCTATGACTAAGTAAAAATAACCGGGTAAATAAAGAGCCGTGATGACTTACCTTGTCAGGGGACCCGGCATCCAGCTTATTAAGGACCAATACCACGTGAGCCAAGTCCAGCCACGGCCTGCCATCCTCTGTGCTCTGAAGGGTTATCATTAACGTTATGATTGCCTTACTAACAGGCACATTGACGCATCATCTCTATACACTAGGACCGGGTGTTTCATGCTGATGCATCTAACAATACTAGTTCAACATTATGTGGTTATATTATACATTATCATTTCACAGTAGCATTAGTTTATCAATAGTGATAACTGCGATTTTCTACAACTATTTGAAAATCACAGCATTAACCCCTTCACGCTCAGATCTTTCCTTTGCTATATAAAATTGTCTATTGTTAGCCATAGGATTACGAAAAGCAACTTAATATACCAAATTAGCTAGTGGACAAGGGTATTAAACTTGTCATATCTGTCAAATATTGCTTACATTCATTAAAATTGTCTAATGGTACCCAAATTACAATGGAAATTACATTCTGGGTCTCAAGGGGTTAAAGCTTCATAATTCTTCTCGACTGCCACACTCACCTGATGAAAGACATAGTCTCTGAAGAGCTTCAGCATGTACCTGTCTCCTGTCTCACTCCACGAGGTGTCCATGTGCAGCCTGCAAAGTACAGTTACAAAGTCATGACACCATTGTACGCCCTAGTCTCTCTGTCTCCATGGAACTTTGTCCTCTTCTGCTATCAAATAAAAGGACAAAACAATGATGTCCTCTTCTGCTATCAAATAAAAGGACAAAAAAAATGATGTCCTCTTCTGCTATCAAATAAAAGGACAAAAAAAATGATGTCCTCTTCTGCTATCAAATAAAAGGACAAAACAATTATGTCCTCTTCTGCTATCAAATAAAAGGACAAAAAAAATAATGTCCTCTTCTGCTATCAAATAAAAGGACAAAAAAAATAATGTCCTCTTCTGCTATCAAATAAAAGGACAAAAAAAATAATGTCCTCTTCTGCTATCAAATAAAAGGACAAAACAATTATGCCCTCTTCTGCTATCAAATAAAAGGACAAAAAAAATGATGTCCTCTTCTGCTATCAAATAAAAGGACAAAAAAATTAATGTCCTCTTCTGCTATCAAATAAAAAGACAAAAAAAATGATGTCCTCTTCTGCTATCAAATAAAAGGACAAAAAAAAGGATGTCCTCTTCTGCTATCAAATAAAAAGACAAAAAAAATTATGTCCTCTTCTGCTATCAAATAAAAGGACAAAAAAATTATGTCCTCTTCTGCTATCAAATAAAAGGACAAAAAAATTATGTCCTCTTCTGCTATCAAATAAAAGGACAAAACAATGATGTCCTCTTCTGCTATCAAATAAAAGGACAAAAAAATTATGTCCTCTTCTGCTATCAAATAAAAGGACAAAAAAAATTATGTCCTCTTCTATCAAATAAATGGAAAAAAAAATTATGTCCTCTTCTGCTATCAAATAAAAGGACAAAAAAAATGATGTCCTCTTCTGCTATCAAATAAAAGGAAAAAAAAAAAGTCCTCTTCTGCTATCAAATAATAGAAAGAAAAAAAATTATGTCCTCTTCTGCTATTAAATAAAAGGACAAAAAGAATTATGTCCTCTTCTGCTATCAAATAAAAGGACAAAAAAAATTATGTCCTCTTCTGCTATCAAATAAAAGGACAAAAAAAATGATGTCCTCTTCTGCTATCAAATAAAAGGACAAAAAAAATGATGTCCTCTTCTGCTATCAAATAAAAGGACAAAAAAAATTATGTCCTCTTCTGCTATCAAATAAAAGGACAAAAAAAATGATGTCCTCTTCTATCAAATAATAGGACAAAAAAAATTATGTCCTCTTCTACTATCAAATAATAGGACAAAAAAAATGATGTCCTCTTCTGCTATCAAATAAAAGGACAAAAAAAATGATGTCCTCTTCTGCTATCAAATAAAAGGACAAAAAAAATGATGTCCTCTTCTGCTATTAAATAAAAGGACAAAAAAAATTATGTCCTCTTCTGCTATCAAATAAAAGGACAAAACAATGATGTCCTCTTCTGCTATCAAATAAAAGGACAAAAAAAATTATGTCCTCTTCTGCTATCAAATAATAGGACAAAAAAAATGATGTCCTCTTCTGCTATCAAATAAAAGGACAAAAAAAATTATGTCCTCTTCTGCTATCAAATAATAGGACAAAAAAAATGATGTCCTCTTCTGCTATCAAATAATAGGACAAAAACAATGATGTCCTCTTCTGCTATCAAATAATAGGACAAAAAAAATGATGTCCTCTTCTGCTATTAAATAAAAGGACAAAAAAAATGATGTCCTCTTCTGCTATTAAATAAAAGGACAAAAAAAATGATGTCCTCTTCTACTATCAAATAATAGGAAAAAAAAAATGATGTCCTCTTCTGCTATCAAATAAAAGGAAAAAAAAAATTATTTATTACAATACGTATAAGATAAAGTGGCAGAGTATGTGCGTGAGTGTGTTGGAAGGTGTGAGAATGAGGTGCAAGGACAGGTGGGAATGGAGACTCCTACTACAGCCACGCGCTTGAGGGAGTTCCAAGGAAGTGTAGCAACACTCTCAGAAATGGGGGGTACATTAAGGGTCGAATTGTTACATCGCACCATCACTACCCTTTTTAAACCCTATGTCCAGGCTGGAGGGTAAATGCTGCCGATTATACCCTTCATCTACCCTTTTTAGACGAGAGGGTTGGAAAAGGGTATATTTCCGTCGATCCGAAAGGGTATATTTGTAAGGGTAGAAAAAGGGTAGCAGTATTTCATCACTACAAACACCCTTTTTCTACCCTTTTCCTACCCTTCTTTTCTAAGAGTGAAGGGAATCTCAAGCAAGCGCGCCAGGTGTAGGCTAGACTAGGCTTGTGGCACTCACTGATGCCGGTCCACAATGGTGTTGAGCTTGGTAAGGAGGCGGTAGAGGCGGCCATTGTGTACCTCCTTGGATATCTCTGATTCATACACGTCGGCCCGCTGGGTGGCCGTCTCCAAGGCCGTGTAGAACCTAGAGAGGGAGTCATAAGAACATAAGAACATAAGAAAATAAGGAAGCTACAAGAGACCGCGAGGCCTACACGTGGTAGTTCCTGTCGCCTAACACTACCTACATCCACCTTTCATCCCCATCCATGAACCTATCCAGCTCCTTTTTAAAGCTCCCTAATGACTCCGCACTAACTACCTGTCTACTGAGACCATTCCATTCATTCACCACCCTATTTGTGAACCAGTTTTTCCCTATTTCCTTTCTAATTCTACGCTTTTCCAGCTTGAATCCGTTACTTCTTGTTCTACCCTGGTTAAAAGCCGTAAGAAAGAGTCAGGGATATGTTTCAGGTACATACATTTATAGTACAGGAACTACCTCGTATAGGTCTCCCGGCCTCTTGTAGCTTCCTTATTTTCTTGTTTGTTCTTATATTTCTTGCACATATCCAATGCCATGCAAATGTCATGTTGTTGAGATCAATATCAGACAGAAATTCTCATAGATTTACCACAATGTCCTCTGCCCACTAGGCCATCCGCCACATACCAGCACAACATACCCGGCCACATATGCGTTAAGAGATGTACTACATGCCACAACTAACGCAAGAAAAGAAAGCACCTTAATCTCACTTAGATTGACATTATTAACCCTTTTACGCCCAGATCTTTCCTTTGCCATATAAAATTGTCTGTTGTTAGCCATAAAATTACAAAAAGTAACTTAGCATACCAAATTAGCTAGTGGACAAGGGTACTAAACAGGTCATATCTATAAAATATTGCTTATATTCATTTAAATCGTCTAATGGTACCCAAATTACAATGAAAATTACGTTGTGGGTCTCAAGGGGTTAAATGTAATGTGCTTTGTCTCACCTTGCACCAATCATGGGCATAACATCGTTGATACTCTTGATGCGCTGGGAGGTGAGGAGACACACCACCAGCATGGACAGGTCGCGGGAGTAGGAGCGGTTGATGAGCTCGATGGCCGTCTGGATACTGTCTCGCTGCAGGGCCATGTAGGAGTTACATGCCAAGGCCACCATCAGGTTCCCAAGGTTCATCAAGTCATCTTGCTGTAAATAAGAGCCAGCCTTGATGAATTATGGAGTCTAAGCATGAAAACTCTACAACATTACATTTTCCACTTCTCAACATTCATACTTTTTTAGGGAAATTTCCAGATGAACACCGAACTTCCTTTGGTGGACGAAACTATTTTTTTCTGGTAAGTTTTGATGGGTTTTTAATGAATCTGCTAACTGTTTCTGTCGCAAATCACCTTTTTTTTCCCTCCAACAAAAATTACTATAAAAAAAATTGCAACTAACCGAACCTATACCTAACCTAACCTTTACCTACAAAAAAACAAAAAACATTGCGACAGAAAAGGTTAGCAGATTAATTCAAAACACGTCAAAACTCACCAGAAAAAAATTGTTTTGTCCACCAAAGTGAATTCGGTGTTCATCTGGAATAATACCCCTTTTTACTCTTAACAGATAAGACAAGACAAAAAGGTGCAGGTGAGAGGGGCACCCGTGACCCACCTGGTACTGGGGCATGTTGGCCAGGGGATTGGCGGCATTAGGGTCAAAGTTCAGCACGTCATGGATGCCACAGCAGTTCACTCTGATCCGGGACTTGTTATCGGTGAGCAGGATCTTGGTGGGGTCGAGGGTGCGGCAGGCCAGGCCCTGCGTGTGGATGGTGCGCAGCGCTCCCGTCAGCTGGATGATGTAGTTCCACAGAGTAGATTCTGGCAGCAAACCTGGGTCGGAAATAATATCATAATTGAGTGTACGTACTCAAAAAAAATTGGCACTCAACATTTTTTGGCACTCAAAAAAATTTGGCACTCATAATTGTTTGGCACTTGAAAATGTTTGGCAATTAAAAAAAATTGCCACTCAAATTTTTGGCACTCAAATTTTTGGCACTCAAATTGTTTTGGCACTCAAAAAATTTTGGCACTCAAAATTTTTTGGCACTCAAAATTTTTTGACACACAAAAAATGTTCACACCCTGTCTCACCATTGCTGCCAGAGTTTTGGCGGTGTGCCTTGTGGATGCCTCGGGCCGAGGACTCGCTGGCACCATTACCGGGCTGGGGGTTGGCCAGGGTCTCCCAGCCATTGGTGCCCAACACACTGGACGAGGAAAAGTGACGGGCGGCGAGGGTCTCGGCTCCAGCGTGGTAGTCGTACACAAACACAATGGCTGTGGATATCAATGCTTTGCAAGAAGGTTTGTATCACAATGTGGAATTTCAGCTTGAATAACTCTAGCTATAGGAGGTGACACAACCATCACTGTAGGATGGTTCATAATTTGTAGATTCCCTTAAGGGAAGCTATTATCATCTTATATTTAAGGCCACATGCCTACTCTACTCCTTAGGGACTAACTATTACACTGGTACACGCAGCAACAAGGGTAACAGTCGTACAGTTATCACTGAAGGCTTTGGTGGTGAAGACCTCTCTCAGCTGAGTAACACTGGAATGTTGCAGTTTCTTCCACATGTCCACCAACTGGGTGACCTTCACGTTATTGAGACGGTAACCGTGGATGCGATACAGACAGTACCGCAAACCTGTCTTCACGTTGGTGGCCTGTAAAGGAGATCCACAGATGAACACTGAATATCAAAAGCAAATACGTATACTATATATCTTATGTACTCATATGTAATCAGGTAAGAGAATAACTAGCAACAATTTTATCAACTACATCAGCTACTACTCTTTACTGTTACTTCCCAGTTAAAAATCAAAACACACACCTTGTACACCGAGGTGGCATAGCCAAATATAGAGGATTTGTTGACATTGTGCTGGGACTCCAAGGGCACCAGCTCGTGGTACATGTCCACTTCCGTCGGCAAGTCTGCACCACAGGGGGAATTAAACATTGTCTGTGAGGTGTTAATTGGTGTCTTTAGGCTTTCTGATATCATTAAAAGAACAGGTTGTCTGAAAATAGACAAAGGAACAAACATTCAAGTCTCGAAGACATACCATACTTTGCAAGAAGCAGACTTATACTGGTAATGGATGGTAATGGAAGAGAGGATTTAAGTACATACAACCATCCCTGCCTCACCTGGGAACTGCTCGGGGTCTACATGGGCCAGCGTGAGGGCATGTTTCTCCAGCAGGTGTTGGCGCAGCTCATCGCCCATGAAGAAGTGCGGGGCATTGGCAGGTGCCCGCAGGTGGTGAACATGGGCCGGGGTGGGGGGCAGGACGTGGTACGGGGGGAACACCAGAGTGGGCGGCTGAGGGGCTGCAGTGAAGGGCGAGGGCGAGGCAGTGGCTCCAGTGGCTCCGGCAAAGGGCGCCTGGTCCTGGGCGGTGAAGAAGTAGGTGGTGCCTCCCACATTCTCCTGGTAAGTGGGCAAGTTGGAGGCACTACCATTGTCCTCCTGTCCTCCAGCATTGGGGGGAGAGCCTCTCCCTCTGCTGGGGGAGTCCTGAGGGGATATTGGCCGTTGTGGGGAAGCTACAGATGCTGCCGGTGAGGAGCGTGTCATGGGGGTGAAGCCCAAAGAGGCGGGCGTAGATAGGCTGGGCGAACCAACCCCAGAAAATGAGTGGAAGGAGGGGGTTGAGGCAGAGTGTGCTAAGCCACCACTACCACCTGACCCAGGGATGAACTCAGCAATGCTATTCACTGATGGCTGGATAGGAGGAAATGTAAGATGGCATTAGTAGGCATGACAGCTATGAGGATTCTAACACACAACTATGCTGCCTCTCCTATAGTCTATTTTTTTAACGAGGCCAAAATTTAATTCTATCTTAAGGTCTCATGCTTAAAATGATGCCTATGTTTACCTGATAATATGGTTAACTATGATAAAATACAGCTGAAATTAAGAAGAAGCATAGTATTCCCTTCTCCTGGCATCAAATATCAGTCAGTAAGCAGCAAGGGGTCAGGATTTTTGCTTCGTTAAAAAAAACAGACTATAATCCCTCAAGCATGTTTTGATGATGGAATGAATGAATGCGATCCACCCATACTTACACATGCACATATTTTAAATAATTTTTTGGGTTAAAATAATGAAATGTTTGTTTTACATTATGAAATCAACCAGTCCCATTATTCCAGAGGCAGGCCCCAGTGTCAGTGTTTTATCTCAACAGCTTCACAGTGCTTGGGGCTCAGATCTGTGATGCGTCGCCCTTTTCTTGACCAAACCCCGCCAACTCACTCTGTTCCATACACACCTTTAGTCAGTTCTTTGATGACATGGACTACAGCAAACATGATGCTTAAACCCATTCTAGTCAACTATAGGTCAAGTAGCATGGATGTGTGTATATGACAAAGGAAGACAAGTGCCCAAAAAGTAGTATACATGTAGAAGTGTACAGTAATTGATGTAGGCACAATTCCAGGAAAGCCACATGAATATGGAAATGTACAAGGGGTGATCGAATGTTTAGATGTTGATGTGAGACTGATTGCAAAATAGATAAGTACCATGTGACTGTACATGGGAAAACATTGTAATAGTGAATAAAGAAGAAATCATGGCAATGAAAGTCACAGGGAATTATTCTTTTCAGCAGTACTCCTAGAAAAGTATGGCTGGAGGTTGTATGACATAAGACTTACAACTTTTGAGGAACACAGTACTATTAGGAAACTAAAAGAAATGAGTTGTGGACCAGATATTAATGATGCTATTAACTGATGATAAAAAAGAAGAAGCAAACATCTAGCCAGGCACAGCTGCTTAACCCCTTGAGACCCAGAACGTGATTTCCATTGTAATTTGGGTACCATTAGACGATTTTTAGTGCATAAAAGCAATATTTTAGATATGACCTGTTTAGTATCCTTGTCCACTAACTAATTTGGTATATTCAGTGACTTTTCGTAATTTTATGGCTTGACAACATACATTTTTTTTATAGCAAAGTAAAGATCTGGGTTTGAAGGGGTTAATGCACTGCCATTCAGGAGTTAACAAAAGCAATGCTGATCGCCACTTACCACCCCTTGTGCTCTGACTCCACAGGACATAGACCTCTCTTCTCCCACCAGCTCTCTTCTTCTCACAGGCACTGTGGTCTGGTGCTCCTCCCACTGTAAGGGATAGGGCTGTGAGAAGCAGATGTGATGCGTCGCGGCTGAGTTCTACATAAACACTTTAGCCAGCTAGGTAAGTTGTGCTAATTTGATTTGATGATTTTCATAAAAGGCAGTCTTGCATTTCAGTATGGTATATCCATGGACTTGCTACTCGTGCCCCGCGCCAACCCGCCCATGGGCAGTTTTGCGATTCCTGACATTTTCGAACATCACCCCCATTTCCCTTCCTGTGGTTTATCAGTATAAATGATATACTGTTATCTTTGTAAATGTTTGTTCTATAATATAATCAAATAAAAAATCAATAAAATACACTAAAGAAATGCCATTATAAGAGACTGAAGAAATATGCATGAACTTAATATTCACTTAAACTCTTCGCCATTTAATATTTTGCGAGAAAACATTTTAGATGAAACATCAATAGAAGCGGAGTTTCATTAGCTTTCCATTGATATATTTCGTTTTCTGATAAATTAATTACCACCATGCATAAATTAGCATTAACTAAAAAAATAACATCATCAATCAGATCGGCAAGTAAAAAAGTGTTCCATGAATACAGTAGACTATGGCATATCAGTATAAATGATACACTGTTATCTTCGTAAATTATTGTTTTATAATATTATCAAATAAAAAGCTGTAAAATACACACAAAAAATGCCATTATGAGACTCTTGAAGAAATATGCATGAACTTAATATTCACTTAAACTCTTCACCATTTAATATTTTGCGTGAAGACTTTTAACATGCAACATATCAATAGAAGCGGAATTTTATTAGCTTTCCATTGATATATTTCGTTTTCTGATAAATGAATTAGAACCATGCATAAATTAGCGTTAACTAAATAAATAACCTCATCAATCGGGTAATTTTCCCGATTGATGAGTTATTTATTTAGTTAACGCTAATTTATACATGGTGCTAATTCATTTATCAGAAAACGAAATATATCAATGGAAAGCTAATAAAATTCCGCTTCTATTGATATGTTTCATGTAAAATGTTTTCTTGCAAAATATTAAATAGCGAAGAGTTTAAGTGAATATTAAATTCATGCATATTTCTTCACTCTCTCATAATGGCATTTCTTTAGTGCATTTTACAGTTTTTTATTTGATAATATTATAGAACAAACATTTACTAAGATAACGGTATATCATTTATACTGATAAACCATAGGAAGGGAAATGGGAGTGATGTTCGAAAATGTCAGGAATTGCAAAACTGGCCTCCACTGGAAATAGCCCAAAATGAGTAGCAAGTCCAGTATACAGTAGTCTTTGGGTCGGCCATCATGGTGTTTCATGTCTTATCAGCAGCACGAGAAGCTCCTGGTCGTCTTCCCTCAGGTCTATCCCTCAGGATCCCGGACTCACCATGTTCACTTTCCGTGCTCCCACACCATCGAGACTCAGTGCCGCCACACTCTTGGTGAGGGCCGCCTCTGCTGCTGCTGCTGCTGCTGCTGCTCGGTTTGCTGTGGGGTTGATAGCTGTTGCCGATTCTGTGCAAGAAAAGTTTTGTCAAATTCTACTCTGCTTTTAATTGTATAGATTGTAAGGAACTGAGCATAGAGCTTCACAGAGAGAATCAATGTCAAAGAATCTTGCTTGACTTGACTACCAAGACAATAGTTACTGCCTAGACCATCTGGAGACTCACACTGATGTACGTGGCGAGTTTGGATTCTTGTGGGAGGCCATTGACTTGACTGGTGACTGGCGGCGCTGGGACAGAGGTTGCTGGCTGAGGCTGCTGGGGCAGAGCCAGGTTCAGGAAGAGAGGGTGATCCATGCTGCAGACTCTCACACTCACCTGCCAACAGCTTTATCATCAACCTAAATGCATGTACATAATCAATGGTCATATGGATTATAGGAAGATTTCACTCGTATGAATGACACACAGTAGAGCCTTAACCCCTTCACGCCCAGATCTTTCCTTTGCTATATGAAATCGTCTGTTATTAGCCATAAAACTACGAAAAAGTAACTAAATAAACCAAATTACCTAATGGACAAGGATATCAAACAGGTCATATCTATATAATATTGCTTATGTTCATTAAAATCGTCGAATGGTGGTTATATTACAATGAAAATTAAGTTCTGGGCCTCAAGGGGTAAAATATTGTGGCTTCAAAAAATAAACCTAAAAAATATATTTAACCTAATCTCACTATAACCTAACCTTACCTTACCTGGTAAAATTCTAGAGCCCTTTCCCGCCCTTATGTCTCACTAGGAGGTTATTGGTGCTTAGGTTGTTATTATTTTTTTCTTTTAGGGGGGGGATCCAGAGGGGTCGCTTAGTTTGGAAGGTGGTATCTCTCCCCCACTTTATAATTATGTTTTAGAGGTATCAGAAGAGATCTATGGAAGTCTAGAAAAAAAAGGTAAAAATTTATAATATGACTTGTGACTACATTTTCAGACAAGTTCAATTTTTTTTCGTTCAATATTTGATGCTTTACCAAATGGAAAGTTTTTTTTTCTGTGCAAACATCTAAAAATTGTGTTTTTTGCAATTCGAGAAAGTGATGACAAATATTTAAAAATACACTTTTTAGACGATTTGACAGAAAATAGCACTCTCCAATTGCAAAAGCATCAAATAATAACCTAATCAAACCATTAAATTAACATAAAATAACCCTCAAACTAACCTAGCCTAACCCTCATACTAAACTAACCGAACCTAGACTAAGAAAAATGTTACGGGTAAAAAGTTACTTTATGACTGTTGCAAGATTTTCAGACAAATTCTATTTTTTTCGCTTAATATGTGATGCTTTTCCTATGGAGAAAGTTTTTTCCTGTGCAAACCTCAAAAAAGTATTTTTTGCAATTCGAAAGTGATGACAAATTTCAAAAAATACACTTTTTAGACGTTTTGACTGAAAAAAACACTTTCCATTTGTAAAAGGATAAAATAATAACCTAATCAAACCATTAAACTATCTTAACCTAACCTATCCCTCAAACTAACCTAACCTATATTTTTTGGGGGTTTGCACAACATTTCATTATTACTTTCACACTCGTTCTGAACTATAGAAACAGTGAAAAGGTGAAAAATACTTGAATCCAGACACAGTAATGTTCTAAATATTAGCCAAAAAAAACTTATAAGGACGGGAAAGGACTCTAGAAATTCACCCAAAAGACTTCTGGGTATATGTGCAGTTTCGACCAATACCCGACCGGTGGTTTAAAGCATCCTGAACGTTTAGTTATCATCATAAGGAGTATTTCTAACCCCAAAAAGCTTAAAAAAATTCACTACACACCCACGACAGAGTAAATGACAGGGAGGAAGACAGAGCAGATCCCCCCTGTCAACGTACCCTGTCATAACCCCTGCCACACACCCAACACAACCCCCTACACACCAACACACACACAAAATACACCACACAACTAAACTCAAGTCCATGAATCCAAAATCCAAATCAGCTGTTCGAAAATAAGGTGAAATAGGCGATTTGGTCCCTTTTTCAGCTTCCTGACTACACACACACACGCACACACACACACACTTACAGTTATTATACACAGTCCTCCATGGGCGCGTTAATTAAGGTAAAGACAGTATAAACATATCAAGACTGCGGGGATTGTGACTGGCAACGGCTGGCAACACATACACACATACATACACACACAGCAACACAGAAATACAGTTACTTATACACAGCAATAACACAGGAGCAGGCATAGGTGGGCCACGCTATGCTATAAAGAGGATCCTAGTCTATCTAAGCTTTCTAATGGTAGTATTGGATTCTCCTTTTAGTATAGAGTCTTTGGCAGAACTGTTACTGTAAACAAAATGCGACTGTACGCCAAAGGGAAAATACAAAGTGAGACTGAGGAGAGAGTGATGAATACAATGAAATAAAGTTAATTCTATATAAATAATGTAAGCTGTATGGTTTTTAAAAGTATATATGTATGTTTGTAAGGGTTAGTAAGAAAGGAAGCTGGAAATGGTTATGAAATACTCGGTAACCTACTTATTTTAAAATGGTACAATGAAATAAAGTTAGTTATATATAAATAATGTAAGCTGTAAGGTTTTTAAAAGTATATCTTTATGTTTGCAAGTGTTACCTGGTAGTAATAAGAAAGGAAGCTGGAAATGATTATGAAATACTCGGTAACCTACTTATTTTAAAATGGTACAATGAAATAAAGTTAGTTAGATATAAATAATGTAAGCTGTAAGGTTTTTAAAAGTATATATATGTATGTTTGCAAGTGTTAGTAACAAAGGAAGCTGGAATGGCTATGAAATATTCGGTAACCTACTTATTTCAAAATGGTTTACACGTTGCTATCATCAAAGTTTCAAACTGTACTACGGTAATAACTTCCCAGGAAAAATACAGTATCTAGGACGGCCTGTTACCAAGTGTTGCTGGCTTGCTATTATAACACAATGGTTTATTAGGATCTCTGTATAATAAAGGGATCCTAAAAATTATAATGGGGCTGCGCTATAATGGTGTTTCTTCCACTCAAATCTTAACACGGATATCAGACGTTGAGTAGTTACAATAATTAAATATATAGATAGCTTTACAATGCCGCG
The DNA here is from genome assembly GCA_016584305.1 of Chionoecetes opilio. NCBI lineage: Eukaryota > Metazoa > Arthropoda > Malacostraca > Decapoda > Majidae > Chionoecetes > Chionoecetes opilio. Next base: position 386,157 of record JACEEZ010008841.1, on the reverse strand, counting down.
ATAAGCCACAGTGCAGCAACGAGTCCTCACCACCACCAGAGAGCTTTCACCTACCACCACCACCACCACCACCGCAACGAGTCCTCACCACCACCAGAGAGCTTTCACCCACCACCACCACCACCGCAACGAGTCCTCACCACCACCAGAGAGCTTTCACCCACTACCACCACCAGAGAGCCTTCACTGTCGCCGCCACTGTCGGGACTTAAATGCAGCGGATGGAAAGATAGATAGTTCTAATAAACAAATAAAAACTTTTTTTTCCCATTCGCCATCATAAGAATCATGGTCTTCGTTTATATTTTTTTCATTCACTAACCATAGTTCAATCTAGAAGTTTATTCATTTCATAATTAATCAATATATCCATTCTTAACCTTAACCAATGGTACGTACAAATTTCGCGCATTTCTAATTATATTTTTTCTAGCTAATCGTTTTATAGTATTATATTATCTTTCTATAGTATGACCTGCGCTACTCTGCCAGGGTGGTCAACAAGGATAATGTATTGTATTATCCTTGGTGGTCAACCTTAACTCTCTCTCTCTCTCTCTCTCTCTCTCTCTCTCTCTCTCTCTCTCTCTCTCTCTCTCTCTCTCTCTCTCTCTCTCTCTCTCTCTCTCTCTCTCTCTCTCTCTCTCTCTCTCTCTCTCTCTCTCTCTCTCTCTCTCTCTCTCTCTCTCTCTTTTATTAATGCTACACTTCACATATAACTTATATAATTATCTATTTACGACGTGGCGACCCACTGAGCAAAAGCTCGCGTCCCAGTATTGGGTCGCGACCCGTACTTTGAAGCAAGGTAAACAGATTCAGTTTCTTTACCTTGCTTTGAAGAACCCTGCTCTAGGATCCTGCCGGTAAGCGGAGTTTTGCGTGCCAGTTGAGGGGAAGTAATGAGGGACTATTATTTTTATCTGCTTCCCTGATAATCAATTTCCTGGTGTGTGTGTGTGTGTGTGTGTGTGTGTATGTGTGTGTGTGTGTGTGTGTGTGCGTGTGTGTGTGTGTGTTGGTATGCGTGTGTGTACCTATACAACGAAACTATTCCGACGGATTTTCATGTTTTATTGTGTTCTAGTTTTCCTCATCGTGTTAATTGTTTGTATCCTTGCTCCCTTGTTGATTTGTTCCTTATTGCAAACTGGATTAATTGATTATTTAGAGAAATTACTATAATAGTCATTCCATTTAGTATAGTAAGTCCATTGACATTCACACATAAAAATAATATTGTCTTTAAGGAGGTCTGTCATCCGCTACTATGAGATCTGAACACCTAATATTTTATCCTCTCATAAGTGTTCTCTCTTAATTTGTCGCTATTAACAGTAAGTGGAAATGCAGCCCTTTTTTTTCTTTTTCTTTTTACATCTATTACAGTTTAAGATAAGAAAAACAAAAAACAAACAAACAAGGAATAGAAACATAAAATAAAGAGAGAGAAAAAAAAAAAAAAAAACAGCCCTTATCAGCAGGAACTTAATAATTACTGGCACGATTAGGAGTCATGTGTAGCCCTATTACTCTGGTACGATACACACAAGAGAAAACAACAACTTTTCTTTATATCTTTAAGCTCCTTTTTTGTCTCAGTGATCCTTGCTTCCTTGTCTAAGTTCTCTATCTTGTGCTATCGGTTTCCTGTGCAGGGTTTGCTGGTGCAGCACTTCCCTGGGCGGGGCTTGCAGGGAACACCTGTATATAAGACAAGCACAGGGTCTTTGAGTTAGTAATTTAGTGTTTCTCGACGTCCCCATAACACTCCCTATATAGCCTATACAAGGTGGCCTAAGAGTACGTATGTAAGCATTGTCATATGGTATCTATACTTAACTTTTGCTATTTCAAAATCATTTTTTTTTTTTTTTTTTTTTTTTTTTTTTTTTTTTTTTTGCTTTACGCCAAATGATAGATAGCCCTTGATCTGCTTCATATTTACTTTTCCATAACTCTTGCACTTATCTGCCACAGTTTTTTTTAGTTATTGACAAAAACGTGATTTAAAAAAAAAATCAAGGCATACCCCATTACCCCTTGCAAAATTTGCCAAAAAAAAAAAATAGATTTGATTGAAAATTTGTTCCTAACAGTTACCGGGCATGCTGAACACGAATCTAGAGTCAGTTTTCAGTTACAATGATTAGAAGTCCCTATTTCATATCCCTTGCAAAATTTGTCAACAATTTTGAGAAATAGATTTGCTTGAAAATTTGTTTCTAGCAGTTAACCTATAGGAATATCCTATCATGCATTCCTCCGTCGAGCTCAATCTTAATTCCTCTGTACGTCCTTGTGTAGGCGCAGGATTGACAAGGCGTGGGACGAGCATGATGCATGGCGGGACCTTGTACGTGGCGTGTGTGGGCGTGGTGGTGGCGGGCGTGCTGCTGGTGGTGTGGCAGCCACTGGTCTTCACGGGCGTGGCGGCGTCGCAGCAGGGAGAATGTCACGCCACCACCACCATCGCCAACCCCAACACCCCCTGCGACCCGGTAAGCATTCTGAGTACTATAGTCTATTTTTTTTAACAAGGTGAAAAATCCTGACCCCTTGCTGCTTACTGACTGATATTTGATGCCAGGAGAAGGGAATACTACGCTTCTTCTAAATTTCAGCTGTATTTGATCATAGTTAACCATATTATCAGGTAAATATAGGCATAATTTTAAGCATGAGACCTTAAGTTAGCATGGAATTTTTGCCTCGTTCAAAAAAATAAACTATAGAAAGTTACCCATGCAAGGACCACCTGAGGCGTACATATAGAGCCCGTGGATTGTGAGAAATTGGTCTGGACAGAAGCCCACACTCTTTTAATCTCTGACTGACTTTCACAATTCTCTTTCCCCTACTTTCTCTTTAGCTAGATACCTTCTCTTCACCCCCCTTTCTCAAAAAAAAAAAATAAATAAAAAAAATTGGTCCAATGAGCTTCAAGTCCCCATTGGTGCTCCAGCTTGGCAGTGTTGCTTGTTGTCTGATCGTTTTATCTTTTCCTCTTCGTCAGCACCTCGGGTTGGGATGCAGCCACAAGCTACAGGAGGTCGGTGCACAAGGACAAGGGCTTTGGACTCGACCCAGTGGCGAGGACCTCTTCGGGGCAGCGGGGGAGGCGATTATCCAGGAGATGAAGGCGGAAAACATGGAGAACTACCTGAAGTGGGTGCATTATGGGTGTTGGGGGACTGGTTGGGGCGAAGAGATTAGTGGACATAAATCATAGTGAGTGTCGAGGGGATGGGTTGTGTATCTTCTTCGCTATGACGTTTTTTTTATTTCTCTTCTTCGCTATGACGTCTTTTTTATTTCTCTTCTTCTCTATGACGTGTTTTTTTTCTTCTTTTTTCGCTATGACGTTTTTTTATTTCTCTTCTTCTCTATGACGTTTTTTTTTATTTCTCTTTTACTCTATGACGTTTTTTTTTATTTCTCTTTACTCTATGACGTTTTTTTTTATTTTCTTCTTCTCTATGACGTTTTTTTTATTTCTCTTTTACTCTATGACGTTTTTTTTTATTTCTCTTCTTCTCTATGACGTTTTTTTTATTTCTCTTCTTCTCTATGACGTTTTTTTTATTTCTCTTCTTCTCTATGACGTTTTTTTATTTATCTTCTTCGCTATGACGTTTTTTTTTATTTCTCTTCTTCTCTATGACTTTTTTTTATTTTTTTCTTCTCTATGACGTTTTTTTTATTTCTCTTCTTCTCTATGACGTTTTTTTAATTTCTCTTCTTCTCTATGACGTTTTTTATATTTTTTTATTCTTCTTTATGACGGTTTTTTTTATTTCTCTTCTTCTCTATGACGTTTTTTTTATTTATTTTCTTCGCTATGACGTTTTTTTATTTCTCTTCGCTATGACGTTTTTTTTATTTATTTTCTTCGCTATGACGTTTTTTTTATTTATCTTCTCTATGACGTTTTTTTTACTTTTCTTCTTCTCTATGACGTTTTTTTTACTTCTCTTCTTCGCTATGACGTTTTTTTTACTTCTCTTCTTCGCTATGACGTTTTTTTTTATTTCTCTTCTTCGCTATGACATTTTTTTTTACTTCTCTTCTTCGCTATGACGTTTTTTTTTATTTCTCTTCTTCTCTATGACGTTTTTTTTTTTTTTTTTTTCTATAACGTTTTTTTTTTTTTTTTTGCTTACATATTATGGAGAGAAAACAACATGGGCGCCTGTGGGGAGTGGTTAGTGGAGTGGTTAGTGGAGTGGTTAGTGGAGTGGGGAGTGGAGTGGTTAGTAGAGTGGTTATAGTGAAGTGGTTAGTGCGGTGGGGCCAAGGATAATACACGCTAGTTTTTTCATCTTCATGCTTATTTGAAATCATGAAGAACTATGAAGTCAATTTATTCCATAATTTTTTTTTTTCGTCACTTTCCCGTCCTCCACTCTCCCTTGAAACTAACACACGCCTTCCTAAGCTCGCCCTCTCTCAGTACACATCCTCTGAGATCATTCTATACACTCCTAGCTCCGAGAATTGCCTTGTCAAACCTTGATCCGCGCTTCACCAGGTACTTGACAAGCCAAGGTCACATGGCGGGCACTAAGCAGGACCTCGAGCAGGCTGAGTACCTGAAGAAGGAGTGGGAGGAGCAGGGGCTGGACCAGGTGTTCCTTCAGCCTTACAATGTGCAGCTGTCCCATCCTGACCCCGCCCTTCCCAACAAGGTAACGGAACCATGTTGTTTCTCTCTCTCTGTCGCTCTCTCTCTCTCTCGCTCAGGCCACCGCACACAAGAAGCTACGCGCTATAATAATAAAGATTAAAATGAAAATATTAATAGTTGTAAAAACAGATCTTATTAATAATAATAGTAATAATAATAACAAAAAGTACTATTGTATAAAAGTATAGGGAGTTAGTGAAACCTGGCAAGGCGTCATCGCAGAGTTTATCAGCCACACTTTCTCCTCTGGAGTGACGCTCAGTCGCTCACCCTTGCGCGCGAGCTTCATGTTAAAGCGAAGGCCGAGCTTTATGTTAAATACTTCTTCCTTGTTCTCTCTTGGCTCACACCTCCTAGGTAATTACCCACGTCCCCCTAAGAGGGCACGCCCCCCAGGTTAAGAACCGCTGGGTATTGGAGACAGAGTAAACGTGAATTCCTCGGTAAAAAGCTACAATTACAGTATAAAGCACCTAATATCCGCGGAGGTTCACCAACAAATGGAACTGTTTTACCAGCCTGCCTTCCTCTCCTCCTGCAGGTGTTCTTGCTGGACGAGGCTGGCCAGGTGAAGTTCACGTCCAGTGTGATGGAGGAGTCGCTGGACGGGCTGCCCTACCCTGACTCCATCCCGCCCGCCTTCCTCGCCTTCTCCCCGGCAGCCACCGTCACCGCCGTCAGTATATACCGCCACGCTGCTCAGCTTCATTTCTGCCTTATGATATTTAATAGATTAAAAAAAAAAAAAAAATATCTTAAAATCAACAATTACATAAATTGTCTAACTGTAGAAGCCATACAAAATTTCTAAGTATCCGAATCTACTCAATTACCATAAATTATATATATTATCTAACTGTAGAAGCCTTATTAAACTCTTCAGCCCATAATTTGCTCTTAAGGGAATGTTGAATTATCCGTGTGAAAAGATAAATGTCTAATCGCCAAATAATTTCTGCTATCATTCTTTTCACTGACTATAACGAGGCTGCCGCAGGATGAGCTGGTGTATGTAAACTACGGCCTACACGAAGACTTTCCTGACGGCGGGGCGGGCGGGGGTGTCGGTGGAGGGGCGTCTTGTCATCGCTAAATTCGGCCGCGGGTTTAGGGGCGACAAGGTATTGAACGCGCAGAGATTTAAGGCTGCGGGGATCATCCTTTACACGTGAGTTGCTATTTCTTACCGTCTAATATGTACTTATTTATTTATTTAACTTATTTGATTTCACGTACTTTGATATTTGACTTGATTTTTTTTACTTGATTGATATCTGACTTGATTTTATTTTTACTTGATTGATATTTGACTTGATTTTGACTTGATTTTTTTGACTTGATTGATATTTGACTTGATTTTTTGACTTGATTGATATATGACTTGATTTTGACTGATTTTTTTTACTTGATTATATTTGACTTGATTTTTTACTTGATTTTTTTGACTTGATTGATATTTGACTTGATTTTATTTGACTTGATTTTTTTGACTTGATTTTTTTTACTTGATTGATATCTTTTAAATTGATTTGATATTTCACGTACTTATTTGAGCACCTTATACACACACTAGATAAATAACATATAGCTACTAGATGAGTATAGAGAGGAGTAATAAGACGCCTCCCGAACTAAATTGGCCCACCTCACATTTTTATATTCTCTTACTGTCCTCTATTTTTGTCCTTTGCCAGTACTTTGTGATGTAAAAAAAGAAAAAAATGAAAGAAAAATGGGGCTATAGTGAATACGGAGACAGCTAAGATCACTTCAGCTCAGGACCTGTATATGTTAACCTTTCCCTTCCCTCCTTCCCTCACGCCCAGAGACCCGTTTGATTATCACCCGGAGTGGCAAGACGGGGCAGCGGCGTACCCCAACTCCTTCTGGCTTCCTGGGTCAGGCATTCAGCGAGGCTCTGTGCTGTGGCATGACGGAGACCCCACCACGCCAGGCTACCCAGCCCTCGGTGCGTCGCCTTAACGCACTTTCCTTTAAGATAAGATAAGATTTTCATCCTATCTAGACACTTTGCAAGTACCAACTACAAGGTTATTGACTATACAAAGCGCCGCCACGTCAACACGAACTAGGTGGACTCGAACCGCTGACCGAATGCACAGGGACGCTGCACATTGCTAGCTCACGTCTTTACCAACCTTGCCACCCTGACGGGCTACTTTCCTTTAAGCTACGGTCATACTAGACACTGTTTTTCTTAACGAGGCGAAAATTCCATTCTATTTTAAGGACTCATGTTTAAAATTATGCATATATTTACCTGATAAAATGGTTAACTCTGATAAAATACAGCTGAAATTAAGAAAAAGCATAGTATTATCACTAACTACTAAGTACTAACTACTCAGTCGTCAGGTAGTTAGTGTGGAGTCAATAGGGAGCTTTAAAAGGAGGCTAGACAATTTCATGGAAGGGGATGAAAGGTGGATGTAGGTAGTGTTAAGTAACAGCAGGAACTACCACGTGTAGGTCTCATGTCCTCTTGTAGCTTCCTTATTTTCTTATGTTCTTATGTCTCACGGCCTTGTAGCTTCCTTAATTTCTTATGTTCTTATGTCTCACGGCCTTGTAGCTTCCTTAATTTCTTATGTCTCACGGCCTTGTAGCTTCCTAAATTTCTTCTGTTCTTATGTCTCACGGCCTTGTAGCTTCCTTAATTTCTCCTGTTCTTATGTCTCACGGCCTTGTAGCTTCCTTAATTTCTCCTGTTCTTATGTCTCACGGCCTTGTAGCTTCCTTAATTTCTTCTGTTCTTATGTCTCACGGCCTTGTAGCTTCCTTAATTTCTTCTGTTCTTATGTCTCACGGCCTTGTAGCTTCCTTAATTTCTTCTGTTCTTATGTCTCACGACCTTGTAGCTTCCTTAATTTCTTCTGTTCTTATGTCTCACGACCTTGTAGCTTCCTTAATTTCTTATGTTCTTATGTCTCACGGCCTTGTAGCTTCCTTAATTTCTTCTGTTCTTATGTATGTTCCTCTTTTCACCAGACGGAGTTTACCGCCTGCCGGAGGACCAGACAGACACCCCGGTCATCCCCGCCCACACCATTAGCTACAACGATGCCCTCAAGCTACTGGTCAATATGGGCGGCCAGGAGGTACCGGAGGCGTGGCGAGGCGGCCTTAACATCACCTACAGGATGGGGCCGTCCTTGGCGAGGCCCGGCTGGTGAGGGAAAGCTAGACTCTGTTTTTTTAATGAGGCAAAAAATCCTGCCCCCTTGCTGCTTACTGACTGATATTTGATGCCAGGAGAAGGGAATACTACGCTTCTTCTTAATTTCAGCTGTATTTTATCATAGTTAACCATATTATCAGGTAAACATAGGTATAATTTTAAGCATGAGACCATAGAATGGAATTTTCGCCTTGTTAAAAAGGTCTCGCGGCCTCTTGTAGCTTCCTTATTGTCTTATGTTCTTATGTTCTCTCTCTCTCTCTCTCTCTCTCTCTCTCTCTCTCTCTCTCTCTCTCTCTCTCTCTCTCTCTCTCTCTCTCTCTCTCTCTCTCTCTCTCTCTCTCTCTCTCTCTCTCTCTCTCTCTCTCTCTCTCTCTCTCTCGTCTCTTCTCTCGTCTCTTCTCTCTCTCCACACACACAGGCAGGTCAAGCTAGAAGTGAACAACGTGAAGCGCATCCTGCCCACCTACAACGTGATTGGCGTGGTGCGGGGCAGCGAGGAGCCGGACCGCTACGTTATCTACGGCAACCACCGCGACTCATGGACGTTCGGCTCCTGCGACCCTTCCTCCGGGACAGCCGTCTTGATGGAGATGGTGCGCTCATATGGCGTGTTGCTGGCCGGAGGTGTGTGTGTGTGTGTGTGTTTGTGTGTATGTGTGTGTAATAATGATATGTGAATACTATACCTCTCTCTCTCTCTCTCTCTCTCTCTCTCTCTCTCTCTCTCTCTCCTCTCTCTCCTCTCTCTCTCTCTCTCTCTCTCTCTCTCTCTCTCTCTCTCTCTCTCTCTCTCTCTCTCTCTCCTCTCTCTCCTCTCTCTCTCTCCTCTCTCTCTCTCTCTCTCTTATATATATATATATATATATATATATATATATATATATATATATCTTTACAGGACCTACCACGTGTATATGTTTCACGTGTATATGTTTCGCGGTCTCTTGTATAGCTTCCTTATGTTCTTATGTTCTCTTCTCTTTCTCTTTCTCTTTCTCTCTCTTTCTCTCTCTCTCTCTCTCTCTCTCTCTCTCTCTCTCTCTCTCTCTCTCTCTCTCTCTCTCTCTCTCTCTCTCTCCTCTCTCTCTCTCTCTCTCTCTCTCTCTCTCTCTCTCTCTCTCTCTCTCTCTCTCTCTCTCTCTCTCTCTCTCTCTCTCCCCTATTCCTGTCATTCCCTGTTGTGTCATATGAATCCCTTAATCATATTTTAAATGCCAGGAACTTTCTCTTCTCTTTGTTCTCTACTATGATACTACTCTACAAACTGGGAAAGCGTAATTTAAAAAGGAAATAGGGAAAAACTGGTTCAAAAATAGCCTTAAATAGGATGGTAAATGATTGGAATGGACTCAGTTGTCAGGTGGTCAGTGCGGAGTCAATAGGGAGCTTTAAAAGGAGCTAGACTGGATAAATTAATGGATGGGGATGAAAGGTGGATTTAGGTAGTGTTAGTGTAACAGGAACTACCACGTGTAGCTCTCGCGGCCTCTTGTAGCTTCCTTACTTTCTTATGTTCTTATGTTCTTATGATGTGTGAGCCTATGTGCACTCCTAACATATATGTCCTACACACAGGGTGGCGTCCCCGTCGGTCCATCGTGTTCGGGTCGTGGGGCGCAGGCGAGTACGGGTTCTTCGGCACGACGGAGTACGTGGAGGAGTACCTGAAGGTGTTCGAGGCGCGGGCCGTGGCGCTGCTCAACGTGGACCTGGCCATCATCCAGACCTACAACCTGCTGGTGTCCGCCACGCCCCTCCTGCACAGGGTGGTGCAGGAGGCAACCAAGAAGGTGAGACGGGCAGCATATTCCAGCTTTCTGGAACAGTATGTCGCGTTTACTCTTGAACACGTCAGGTTAGCTTACGTTAGGTTAAAGTTCGGGTAGGTTAAGTTTCCTGGATTTAATGCGGTAACTTTGGTTGGGTATCAGAATGAGGATATTTTCGAGAAAATCCAATGGTTAGTTTCGGGGCTACAGCCAGGCGTCTTCACTCGGAACCACATAGCTACTCGCATAGAAGTGGGGAGTATGCAGACGGGCAGGACAGGCGCGACACACACACTCACATACGTTCTTACCTTATATAATTTATACAGGATTGAATCATTTTCATATTGTCCCGTTCTTAAATCCTTTTTCTGTGCATACTTTATGTAGTTAATATTGACACACGTAGCTACCACCATCTTCCTTGGCAGAGCATTCCATTGGTTTGATGTATGCGAAGACTGAATTTCCCTGAGTCATTATTGCCATTCCTTCCCCACACTGTTCATTTGGAAAAAAAAGATAATAGTATCCTACAGGTGCTATATGCTCCAACGTAAAAGAAATAAAAAATAAAAATATATAAATTAAAAAAACACTCACCGCCTCCACTCGCTCCTGTCCCTCCCCAGACGCCTGCCCCTGAACCCTCCCTGGGCTACGAGACGCTGTGGGACCACTGGACACAGAGGGTGCGGCAGGCGTCCCCCCTCCTCATGGACTACGCCCTCGCCTCCATCAGCGAACATGCGCCCTTCTACCAGATGGTGGGCGTGCCATCCTCCTACATGGTGTGGGAGATCAACTTTGTGAGTATAGTCTTAATGTGACGAGACTTAACGCAAGTGTCGTGATTCCTTTCATTGTGTTACATTTTGATTTGATTTGATTGATTGATTGTCATTGTAGAAAACATACATGAGATAAATATTCTTGTACTTAAATATGGCCTAGTCTGCAGAGCCATTGGAGTAGAATGTCTTCGTTTTAATCTTTACTACCACTTCGAAAATTTCATTTTAAGTTCTCTGAGTGATTTTCATCAAGTCTCGTAAAGAAGCCTAATACGCTTAGACAACTACATAGGCCGCTCGTCTTTACCTTCATGTTGTTATTGAATATAGTTGCCTTCATACCTGCAGTACACTAGAGTAATACAAAGTCAGTGGGTGGACATGCATAATACCACTCAAGGGCGGCCCTGACATAAGAACAGTCCAATAAGAACTAAGATAAACAATAAGAACAGTTAATAAGGAAGCTATAAGAGGCCGCCAGACCTACACGAGGTAGTTCCTGACGGGCTTGTGTTGGTTCCCCTGCAGGACGAATACGACTGGTCTGACTACCCGCTCTACCACACCACCTTCGAGGACTTCGACGCCATGAAGAACCTGCTGGACCCTGAGTTCCACTACCACCTGGCACTGGGGCGGCTCTGGGCCCTCATGGGGATAGGCCTCGCCGACGCACAGGTAATAATAATAATAATAATAATAATAATTTTTTTATCGCCCGGAGGCATACAGGCAAAAATAAAGCAACAACGACAAGACAAAGAGTTATGCTTCGGCTTCTCTTTTACACCTGTTACGGGGAGCTCTCTGACGCTCAGCCGCTCTCACTCTGCCCAAAGTATATGGTACTCTGACTCTGCCATGTTGAATAGAATTGTGACGCCTTATTTATAATATACTGCACTGGCTTTCCCCCCCTCAGTGACCTTCTTGTGGCCTATGCATTTCACTGATTCCGTAATTCACTCTGATTCACATATGAAACCCAGGAGAGCCACCTGTTATCCCCTTCTTGTACTATTATTCCCTGTATATTCTCACTCGTGCATGTGGCATCCTTATACCCGCGGAGGAGGCATCCCTGGACTGATGGTGTACACTGTCCTACGAGCCTATACTGTGTCCATATAGATGAGCAATACCAGTAGCGTGATTACAATGCCTTCCTTGAGAAAACTAGAGAGAGATAGGGGGAGGTAAAGTCGAATGTTCCTTATTCACCTCCTCCACTCCCAAGGCAGAGGAAAAAACAATAAAGTATCGTTCAACAGATTCTTCCGATGGACCCTGTGGAGGAGGCGATGATGCTGCGAGACTTGGTGCCGGGACTGCGGGAGGAGTACGGCGAGGAGCTGAGGGCGGAGGGCGTGGAGCTAGGTGAGGCGTGAGGGACATAAGAACATAAGGAAATAAGGAAGCTACAAGAGGCCGCGAGACCTACACGTGGTAGTTCCTGTTACTTAATACTACTTACATCCACCTTTCATCCCCATCCAAGGAATTGTCTAGCCTCCTTTTAAAACTCCCTATTGACTCCGCACTAACTACCTGACGACTGAGTCCATTCCAATCATTTACCACCCTATTTATGAACCAGTTTTTCCCTATTTCCTTATGACATGTGTCGAAGATGTCACGAAGGTGGTGTCCATGGTTAGAAATGGTTCAGGTTATTCCCTTGTTCCTTGGATTGGAATTGGTTCCTTGGTGATTGATTGTTTGTTTTGTGCTCTCTCTCTCTCTCTCTCTCTCTCTCTCTCTCTCTCTCTCTCTCTCTCTCTCCTCTCTCCTCTCTCTCCTCTCTCTCCTCTCTCTCTCTCTCTCTCTCTCTCTCTCTCTCCTCTCCTCTCTCTCTCTCTCTCTCTCTCTCTCTCTCTCTCTCTCTCTCTCTCTCTCTCTCTCTCTCTCTCTCTCTCTCTCCTCTCTCTCTCTCTCTCTCTCTCTCTCTCTCTCTCTTCTCTCTCTCTCCTCTCTCTCTCTCCTCTCTCTCTCTCCTCTCTCTCCTCTCTCTCTCTCTTCCTTCTCTCTCTCTCTCTCTCTCTCTCTCTCGTCTCTCTTATCTCCTCTTCTCCCTCTCCTCTTCCCTCTCTCTCCTCTTCTCTCCTCTCGTTCTCTCTCTCTTTCTCTCTCTCCTCTTCTTCTCTCTATCTCCGGTTACAGACGTGGCTTCGAGTGTATCGTCCGTGTGTTCGAACCCCTCTCACAGCTGCTTGAATCCCCTCTAACTATAGCATGATGGCACTTTGTATCGTTAACAACCTCGTTATTGGTACATACGTGCGAATTATCTACTGCAAATCTACCTACTGTACCTATAAATCTATCTACTAGAATTGCCAAAAGGATCTAAAACTACGAAAACATTTAGGTTTATAATAGGATCCAAGTTTCTTATCTCTCCCTCTTCACTTTTTCTTATCTATTATCTATTTCCGTCCCTCACAACAGATTACCTGGAGGCCACTGTTCACCGCTTTGAGGAGGCTGCCCATGCCTTCAACAGCCACCTGGGGAACCTTACCTCAATTTCGTGAGTGTCTAACAACTATATATAGGCCTAACCTTCACCACCCTAATAATAATAATAATAATAATAATAATAATTTCATCATCAACATCAACAGTTACTATACATCCAAGGTACTCACACCACTTAGCCCTCTCGTCCCCTTCTTCCAGACCTCTGCTCGCCCGCCAGCTGAACGACCAGCTGATGCTCCTGGAGAAGTGTTACACGCACGCCGAGGGCAGCCACTATCGACCCCACATGAAGTAAGGCTCACTCCTGCATACCCCATTCATTCTCTCATTCACTTGTTCGATCATTAAGTACATTGTTATCAAATATCTGCAATTTTAAGTAATTATACTAGCTATTATCTTTTTCTATACTTTTTCTATACTATTATCCATTTAAAAACTTTTTCTAGGTATTATTCCAGTTTGACACCGAATTCACTTTGGTGGACGAAATATTTTTTTTATGGTGAGTTTTGATGTGTGCTAACCGTTTCTGTCGCAATTTTTTTTTTTTTTTTTTTTTAGTATTGATAGAGGTTAGTTTTTTTGCTTTTGTTTTTGTTAGGTAAAGGTTAGGTTACGTTAGGTATAGGCTAGGTTAGGGTAAAGGTTAGGTTAGGTAAAGGTTAGGTTAGGTATAGGTACAAATTGTTTGGGTTTTTTTGTCATTTTTGCAAAAAAAAAAAAAAAAAAAAACATTGCGACAGAAACGGTTAGGAGATTAATTCAAAACACATCAAAACTCACCAGAAAAAAATAGTTTCGTCCACCAAAGGAAGTTCGGTGTTCATCTGGAAATTGACCTTTTTCTATATACATATACTATTATCTTTTGCTTTGTATGTGTGCTCCAATGTGTTGTTGTGTGACTCCCGTGCAGAAACATCGTATTCGGCACTGACAACCAGAACCAGTACGCCGGGTGGCTGGCCCCGGGGGTGCGCGACGCCCTGTGGGAGGCCCGGGGGTGTGAAGGGTCCTGCCCCCGCGAGTGGCAGGTGGTGCGGCAGCAGCTGTCCATGCTCCAGGCGGCCGTCAATGCAGCCACCCTCACCCTCAAGGACATTCAATATTTATAGGCGGCACCAAGGCCAAGGGAGTACGGGACATCGGCGGCGCTTTTTTTTTTCTTTTTTTTCATTTTTTTTTTATTTACATCTATTACAGTTTGACAGTAAAAAAACAAAAAAAAAAACCAAGGGATAGAAACATAAAATATAAATTAAAGAGAATAATAAAAATAGGCGGCGCTTTCAGGAGGGAATTATTACATCAAAACTTTAAGAACATAAGACAAAAAAGGAAGCTACAAGAGGCTGGGAGACCTAAACGTGGTATACTTCATATCATGTTACTTAATACTATAGACCTACATCCACCTTTCATCCCCATCCATGAAATTATCTAGCCTCCTTGTAATTATAGCTCCTTACCGCACTAACAACCTGACGACCAGGGGCGTATTTAGGATCTTGAAACATTGGGGGCTTACCGTAGATAACAGTCAAGTCGCCACCTGCAGTCATGTCGCCAGGCGCCATATATTGCGAATTATAGCATTACTACTGATTTTTATGTGCCACTGAAGATAATACACAGTAGTTTATATCATGACTGTATAATCTACCCTGTTTCAGCGTTGTTTTATGCTTTGTATCTGCAAGTATAGACGGTTTCAAATTTCACTACGCGTTTTTTTTTCGGGCGACGACGGCAGCGGTACGACACTCAGTAAATAAACACTAGATGGCGACTTGACTGTTGGTAGCCACTTTGTAGATATTTTTGTAATTTGTTCATTTATAGCCATAATATGACACAGATCAAGACACAAAATGACACAGACTCTCCAGATAGCCCCTTCTAACTTTCCTGAAATCATGGATGTAGAAATGTAATTATTAACGCCACCACACGTCTGTAAACAGAAAAAAAAGTTGTCCTGGCGACTTTACTGTTATCTACGGTAGCCCAGCCAAGAGATCTTAAAATTTTTATAGGATAATTTTAAATTTATTTATGAGTATAATGAATATAAGATGTGAGACACTGTGCTCTACTAAAAGGCTCTGGTAATTTGCTTAGGAAAAGTTTCGAAACATGAAATTAAAACAAAATTAAGACAATCTGAGTTGGGGTTCAACCTCGCTATTATTTTTATATTCATCAGTAGGAGTAAAACCTAAGAAAAAGAGAGCTTTGTCGTGATGAACCAGTCATATAGATTGTATATTCCCAATGCTTTGTTCAATACTGAAATCTGACCAACCTCGGTCTTTTAACTTTTTTTTTTTTTTACATCACAAAGGACTGGCCAAGGACACACAACAAATAAAATGCACTTAAAAAAATGCACTTCGAAAAAAATGCATTACGTAAAAATGCATTTCGAAAAAATGCACTTCGAAAAAAATGCACTTCGAAAAAATGCACTTCGAAAAAATGCACTTCGAAAAAATGCACCGAAACAAATGCACTTCGAAAAAAAATGCACTGCGAACAAATGCACTTCGAAAAAATGCACTTCGAAAAAATGCACTTCGAAAAAAATGCACTTCGGAAAAAATGCACTTCGAAAAAAATGCACTTCGAAAAAAATGCACTTCGAAAAAAATGCACTTCGAAAAAAATGCACTTCGAAAAAAATGCACTTCGAAAAAAATGCACTTCGGAAAAAAAGACTTCTCCAAAAGGTCTTTTGGTGTCTCCTCTGTCATGCACTCATCTCCTCTGTTCTCTCCTCCTGTTCTCTCCACCTCTCTCATGTCCTGCTCATAAAAAGGATGCCATCAGCATACGCTAAGTAACATCTAACCAAATATCTTGCTTTTTACTTAATTTTTATGTTGGCCTCAGTCAGAGCTTATCTTATTTTTGTGAAGAAAAAAAAGAAAAAAAAAGGTATTTGAGATCAGGGGCTATTCATAAAACATTCGGGGCTACAGCCCCCAATGCCCAGGCCTAACTACGCCCCTGGGAATTACTAGGGTTTAAGGGTATGCCAAAAATAACCCAATGACATCTACAGTATAGTATACGTACATTGACGAGAAATAGATTTTTAAAGTTAGATTCTTGAAATGCATCAGGGAGTTGGTCGGGAAATGGGTACTACATGGAGAAAGCTAGGACAGGAAGGTGTGTTCAAATAAGTGTCTTATATATATCCTTGATTCCCCGGTGAATAGAGTAGTTAGGTTATCCAGGCAGTGGTGTAAAAAGTACCAAGCTTTGTTACTTAAGTTAAAATATTGATACAATGACAAATTTTTACTCCAAGTACAAAATTAATAAAAGTACCCAAAGTTTGATGATCAAATGATCAATTAAATGATCAAGGTACTTATTTACTTTTTGATCATTGAGTACTCAAGTAATCACCTGCCCGGCCCGCATCCGTTCATGTAATAAATTTGTTACAAAAATATGCTATCACTTAAAATTGAAAAATATTTAGTACAAAAAATTAAGAAATCAAGTTGAATCATAAAAAATGTACCTAGTTTTTTTTTATCCATGTACTTTAAAATGGTTTAAGAAATCAGCAATTTTTTGGCTGTGGTCTAATAGACCAGCAGTGAGTCAATTCTCTCCCCCGGGGCTGCTGGACGCTCACGGCGGTCCTGTAAGCTACGTAGATGCACGCGGTGGTGCCGCCAAAGTTCATCGTCGAGATATGTACATTTCATGCAGGCAACCAGGAGGATGCAGTGTTCACCCTTCACGCTGAACACTTAGTTATGGTGGCGTGGTTGGCAATTGTACCTTCCTTCGTGGGGGGATTCTTGCTGTCGCTCACTGACTGGCGCACGTGTGCGCATGCGCTCTTTCCGTGGTGGCAGCTTCACTCCTCACGGAGGCCACCCGGCGCGCCTCTGGGGTCGAGGTTGTGTGACCGAAGACCTTGGGCCTCACGGTGTTAACGAGGCGTCGGCGGCCAGCGTTCCTCCCAGCAAGGTGGCGCTCCCTGGCTGCCGCCTGCTGCCTGGCCGCGGCCACTCCTTGCTGGCAACCAGACAGTGATGGAGGTGTCACATTTTACTCCTTAACATTTACGATACCATTCGCGCATGTCGTCTGGGACGTAATTTTACGTGCGTGCGCTCGTTCCCTTATGGCGGCGTCTTTTCTCGCGAAGGCTACTCGGCTCGCAGGCACATACGTGTTCAAAGATTGAGCAATCTTTGCGACACTTTTCGCCTGTGTCGTCTGAGAGGCACACTCACGCGCGTGCGCCCTTTCCCTTTTGGCGGCGTCACTCCTCACCGAAGCCACTCGGTTCGCAGGCACAGACGTGTTCAAAGATTGAGCAACCTTTGCGACACTTTTCGCCTGTGTCGTCTGAGAGGCACACTCACGCGCGTGCGCCCTTTCCCTTTTGGCGGCGTCACTCCTCACCGAGGCCACTCGGTTCGCAGGCACAGTCATGTTCGCAGCCTGAGTGTCGGTCTGAGCGCCCTCATTTCCGACACTTTTCTTCCATGCAGTCTTAGGGGCACACTTCCCCGCGTGCCCCCGTTCTTTAAGGGCGGCGCGAGCCCTGACGGAGGCCACTCGACGTGCCTCTGGCGTCGGGAGGATGTTATCGGGAACCCCGCGGTTTGTAGATTTCTCCAGTTTTGTCTTGGAGGCATATTTCCACGCCTGCGCCCGTTCATCGAGGGCGGCGTGAGCCCTGACGGAAGCCACCCGACGTGCCTCGGGTGTCGGGAGGATGTTACCGGGAACCCCGCGCTTCTTAAGTTTCTCCAGTTTTGTCTTGGAGGCATATTTCCACGCGTGTGCCCGTTCATCAAGGGCGGCGCGAGCCCTGACGAAGGCCACCCGACGTGCCTCTGGCGTCAGGAGGATGTGGCCGAACGCCCTCCACTTCCTGGTTTTGCCAAGGCATGGGCGGGCAGCAGTCTTCTTAGCGGGTTGGCGTTGACTGCCTGCCGCCTGCTGCCTGGCCACGGCCACTCCATGCTGGTGTGGTGACACCATTTTCTGGGTTAGTTTGAAGCTCTCAGTTATCGCTGTAGCTTCTATCTTCAGCCTTGAAAGTCTGGCGGGCAACTCCACTGGGATGCGAATATGTTGAGGTGTGGCAGCCTCGCGTGTTCGCCACTCCGCCAACAAGTTCTTGAGGGCGACGTGGCACTCCAGCACGTTGTTCTTGGCGGCCTTGATGTGCAGCCTTTGGCGTCCTAGATCCACGAGGATGAGGACACTTCCTGCCTCCTGCTGAGGAAGGGCCAGCTCTCCAACCTCCTCCAGCACGTCCTCCACCTCAGTGTGTTTGACCTGCGAGGCTGCTGTTTTCTGCAGGAGAGGCTCGTCCTGCCCTGCCTTGCTTCCTTTCTCGTGGTGGCGCGCCAGGGTCTGCTGTGCCCAGGAGCGCCCCGCCACCAGGACCACAAACACAACCTCCACCACCACACACACGGCACACATGAAGCAGAACACAAACGTCTTGTGTTCCTGCTCGGCCTTCTGGATCTGCCTCTCCAGGCAGGCCAGACGTTCCTTGCTGCCCACCATCATGGACAGCACCTCCCCCCAGCTGTCACCCAGGGGGAAGCCGCACTCCGCAAGGGGGTCCCTTGGGGAGGCCAGCCACGAGGCGACCACCAGGTGCCCCCGCACCTTCCCCAGCAGGGTGGTGTGGGGCCCTGCGTCCCGCCAGGCCCTCATCACCCGACGCAGCTCGTCGGCCTCCAGCACCAAGCCCACTAGCACGAGGGTGATCGCCACCCTCATCACCAACACCACCACCAGGCGGAAGTATCTCAAGCTGACAAAGTTTTGCATTTTTATATGAAATTATAATTGTGAAGAAAGAAGTAAAAGGAACCGCGGCGAGGTGGATGTACAAAAGGGGATGGTAGTGGAGGGCGACCTCCTCGTCACCACCACTTTAACTGTTAAACCAAATTATTCAAGGAAAGAGAAATCGTCAAACTTGGGTAAATTCTTTATATACATGTATATTATTGATGTTATTGTCGATTCATTGGTGATATGCGTATATCATTCATTATATAAAACTGAATAGTATCAGATTTTGTAACAGAAAATCTTATTTAAAAGACATTTAATGCTTGCTTTTAACAATCTCTCGGTTTATTCTTTCTTCCTGAAAACAAACACGTAATACCATACTTAGATATTATAATTCAATCCCATTTCTCTTAATAATTGGAAGTAAGCTATAAAAAATTCCTTAAACATTTCGTAATTCACATACTGCTGTCGTAACATAATTAGCTTTAGTTTTAAATGAAGCATTTTTTTGCGTTTTAATTTAGTAATATGGGAAATAATTAATGTCATGTTAATTTATGGCAGCATTTATAGCATAAGGTTTGTAAGTGATTGTTTTACGTTAATGCCAAAGTTTAAAAGCCAGGTTATACATGAAAATTCAATAGTTTAGCATTTGTACTGCACTGAAGGGAAATCAAAGTTTATACTCGACTTATGCGAGTAGATGGTTGGCAGAAATATAGTTTGAACGTAGTTATGTTTCCCCTTCACATTCATGCATATTATCATGTTTAATTTGTTATTACGAACGAAAATGTTGCGTATTGCTAATATGCTTTCGCTGGAAATTTCAAGAGTCGAATAATGCTTAAATGAACAACAGAAAGAATGCCAATGGAAACAACTACACGAATAAGGTAGGTGACATAAGGAGGCGATAGTAACTGAAAATGAGCTGGGAGAAAAGAGCATGTTTATGGCAATTGAGGAACGCTGTACAATGTATTTACCTAGTAACGTACAGAACTTAACAATGTTCGTGCTATGTCTGTGTGTGTGTGTGTGTGTGTGTGTGTGTGTGTGTGTGTATGTGTGTGTATGCGTGTGTTCGTGTGTGTGTGTGTGTGTGTGTGTATGCATGTGTGCGTGCGTGTGTGTGTTCGCACGTGTGTTATTGTGTGTGTGTGTGTGTGTGTGTGTGTGTGTGTGTGTGTGTATGCGTGTGTTCGTGTGTGTGTTCGCACGTGTGTTATTGTGTGTGTGTGTGTGTGTGTATATGCGTGTGTGTGTGTATGTGTGTGTGCGTGTGTGTGTTCGCACGTATGTTATTGTGTGCATGTGTATGTGTGTGTGTGACAGAGGTGGGCACCGCAAACGAAAATCCACTTCCGCAAACGCAAATCCACAAACTTCAATCCTTAAGTTCCGCAACCGCAAGTCCGCAAATTTTTGAAGTTTACACTTCCGCAACCGCAAGTCCGCAAATCTGCAAACCAATTATGTGATATTTTCTCTGAACATATATATACTAATATAATATATATAATATATATATATATATATATATATATATATATATATATATATATATATATATATATATATATATATATATATATATATATATATATATATATACATATATTACCTACCCTACCTTTATCTACTGAACTGTGACAAAACTGTGTTAACTCTGTGTCTTGTCCATTTGATATTCTCTTCTTCACCTCTCCACAAGGTCTTTTGGTGTCTCATTTACCTGTTGCACTCCTCATCTCCTCTGTTATCTCTTCCTGTTTTCTCCGTATCTCTCTTGTCCTGTTCATAAAAAGTATGCAATCAGCATATGCCAAGTAACATCTAACCAAATTTCTTGTTTCTTACTATAATTTTGTGTTGGCCCCAGTCAGAGCTTATCTTAATTTTGTAAGATAAAAAGGCTATTTGAGATCCGGGGCTATTCATAAAACATTCGGGGCTACAGCCCCCAATGCCCAGGCCTAACTACGCCTATGCAGTGACGACCATGAACTACCTGAGTCCATTCCAATCATTTACCACCCTATTTGTGAACCAGCCCATTACTCTATGAACTACCTGTGACAAGCGTAGTGTGAGCAGTTTTGTCCGTTTATTTATTACGTAGTTTATATGTTATTGCTTATTGATGTAGCTACATGTCAGGAAATTATGGCAGTGTAAAAGTATATTGATCTGATGATTCTGTATGTGTCACCCACGCAGTGTTGTCCTTGTGGTTTAAATTCTAGAAGGCAACAATAAATTCAGAATATGAACACACAAAATAACTTTAAAAAATAGATCAAGGAGGGAAGGAAAAAGCGCATGCGAGTCGATGCGATGTTGTTTTTGTTTTGTTTTGTTTTGACGAGTATTTCCCAGAGTCTCGTGAACACAACAGCGGGAACGTGGTGACTCGTTTCTGCTTGCGCATTACTTCACCACACACCAAAACACTTAAACACACTTTACAACACAGCAACAGAACTTTGTGAATACAGTGTTGCGAAAAGAAAGCGCGTAATGCTGTCCTAATGCAGTGGAAGCAGCTAGGTGATGAGTGGCATTCGGTACAAGAGGATGGAAGGATTCAACATTAGCGACGTGACAATCAGCATGCGAGATCAATTCTACGCATTCAATGTAAGTAAAACAACCCACTTATGTTAATGTATAATTTTACGTGTAACTATAGGGTTATTTGCCATCCGATAGTAGGAAAATATAATATTACTGCAAGCGATATTTAGCGGTAGAGGTCACAAGAAGAAGTAGAACTCAGGCGCGTGTATGCAGCTGCTTTGATTGCTCGATTTGTATTGCGTTGCTGCCATGGCTATGACGGTGACCTTTTTCACGGACTATGACCCAAACCAAGGTATTATTCCAGATCAACACCGAATTAACTTTGGTGGACGAAACTGTTTTTTTCTGGTGAGTTTTGATGTGTTTTGAATGAATCTGCTAACCGTTTCTGTCACAATATTTTTTTTTTTTTTTTTTTTTTTTTTTATAAAGTTAGGTCAAGGTTAGGTTAGGTATAGGTTAGGTTAGGTAAATGTTAGGTTAGGTAAAGGTTAGGTTAGGTATAGGTTCGGTTAGGTTCAATTATTTTATATTTTTTGTCATTTTGCAAAAAAAAAAAAAAAAAAAAAAAAAAAAAATTGTGACAGAAACGGTTAGCAGATTAATTTAAAACATATCAAAACTCACCAGAAAAAAATAGTTTCGTTCACCAAAGGAAGTTCGGTGTTCATCTGGAAATTTACCCCAACCAGTAGGCCTATGGTGACCGGGACAGTATCAGTGAACATTTCATCACAACTTTTTGTTTCGCCATGCGGGTTGATACACATGTGGGAACTGGAGGCCGGTTCTCAGCAGGATTTCACGCTGTGGTGGCGTGCAGAGCTTTTCATTCGTGGCGCTTGGGAGCCGCTCAAAAATTATATAACGTCTTAAGGGGAGGGGATGCAGCCATGCGTTATATAACATTTTCAGATTTTTTAACCCCTTGAGGCCCAGAGAACGTAATTTCCATAGTAATTTGGCTACCATCAGACGATTTTTAGTTAATATAAGCAATATTTTATAGATATAACCTTATAGTATCCTTGTCCACTAACTAATTTGGAATATTTAGTTACTTTTCGTAATTTTATGGCTAACAACAGATGATTTTATATAGCAATGGTAAGATCTGGGCGTGAAGGGGTTAATGGCCCCTTGTGCTTCTGTTCTGTGATATACAAAAAATGCAGCTCAAGAAACGGATCTCCATCACCTGGAAGAAATAGGTCGCCATAGTAATAATAATAATATAATAATAATAATTTTATTCTCACCCGAAGGCATACAAGAAAAACAACAACATAATATATAGACGAGGGAATTAACTTAACTACTAAAGCAAATACAGTAATTGATAATAGCTATATACCTCTATACTACGTACTAATAATAATAATTTCAATATCACCCGAAGCCATACAGGCAAAAAAGCAACAACAACAAGACAAAGAGTAAACTTAAGTACTAGAGCAAAAAAAATACATAATAAAGGCACATGACATAAGTACATTAGAGCACCTAGTACCAAAGTGCATATAGTACATAGGGTGTACTTGTACAGTGTACATATACACTTGTAAAGTGCGAAGACAACCTCTGTCAATGGGTTCCTCATTACAGTTTTCAGGGTAAATTTCCAGTTTGACACCGAATTCACTTTAATGGACGAAATTGTTTTTTTCTGGTGAGTTTTGATGTGTTTTGAATTAATCTACTAACCGTTTCTGTCGCGAATCACCTTTTTATTGCGACTAAAATTATTGAAAAACTAATTGAACCTAACCGAACCTATACCTAAGCTAACCTATACCTAACCTTTACCTAACAAAACAAAAAAAGTTATTTGCGACAGAAACGATTAGCAGATTAATTCATAACACATCAAAACTCACCAGAAAAAAAAATTCTTCCACCAAAGTGAATTCGGTGTCAACTGGAATAATACCGTTTTCAGTGCCAAAATTAATAAATACACAAGAAATTTATGGTTCACAATTTTTCCTTACGTCACCAACTTATTTTCTTCTATTCGAAACGTAATTTGTATGGTGAAAGAGGGTAATGTGAGTGTCATAATTGTATGGTGTAATTAGTAGAACCCTCAGTCCCTTATCTATTCCTTTCATTTACACCATACATACTACCCTTGAGAGAGAGAGAGAGAGAGAGAGAGAGAGAGAGAGAGAGAGAGAGAGAGAGAGAGAGAGAGAGAGAGAGATGACAACACTCCCCTTCCATCACAGGTCCCCTTCCATCTCACCTATCCCGACCCCCTATTGCAGTATTTCCCAACCTGGGGGAAATTTATCCTGAGGGACATCTAAATTACTAGCATTTAGTCGACAGAAAAAAAAAAGTCTTAGAAAACGGCTATTGACTTTTCGTCAAGTATATATAGATATACTGTAGAAGATAGTGTCTATATACTTGTGTTATTAAGCAAGTAAATTTTGTGTTTTGGCTACTTTTTTCCACATGAAGGGGGAAATCCGGATGGTTGAACTGGTTGGAAGGGGAAACGACAGAAAAAAGGTTGGGAACCACTGCCCTATTGCCTCTTGCCTCACTTCACCAGATTGAGTTAGGTAAGTCAAAGACCCTAAAAAACAAGACATATGCGTTTAGTTTAGTTTAGTTTATTGAGAAAGGGGGAGGAAATTACAGAGGGGGGAAGGGTGGGGGCAAGAATACAAAATACAAAATACAGAAAGACAGAAGCAGAAAAAATGGTGCTGGGCGGTGCTTGTGTATCATCCTGAAAGGGTTCGAAAATCTGAGTGTCATTATAGTTTATCGACACCAGCAGGCAGGTCCCACGAACACGCCCTTGTCTTGTGTAATGGGTCCTCAAGCGCCTAGGGTGTGACAAGGCTTATGTTGGTTAGCTACACGTGTACTCTTGTCATCGTGATCCATGCATAACACTTGCTGCCAACCCTCACACTACTCCTACAGTCTGTTCCATGTTGACTTAACCTTCCAAAGAAGTATTTTAGAGGATGTTACGTATAATTTTGTAATATTTTGTTATATCATTCATAGTCAAGATTTTTCTGTAGGGTAATGTTACTAATGTACTCTTGTTTATTGCTTATTTAGTACAAGTTCAAGTGTGTTATTTGGTTATTTGGCTCCATTGCTTACACTACAGGTTTGCATTGTACACTTGGAGTTGAGGATACTGATTCGTCATGCTTATGTTGTTACCTGCTGGAGACAATAAAGTTTATTGTCAATAATGTATGTTTATTGTCTTAGAGAGATGAGACAATAATGTTTATTGTCAACAATAATGTATATTATTAGTGACACGGTGATAAGCCACTGGAGTCATCTATCTATCTTGCTTGTTTGTCGTGACTTGCAACACTGCGGGGGAATCGTAACACACACACGAGGATTACGAGGAAACAAACGCGTGAGGATCGATCACCTAAACATATCTGATGTGAATATAGCATGTTCAGGCATCCCTAGTTTTCAACAGTTTCTATCAAAAACTATACACACTGCACCTTCAGATAAGTTCATGAGTAAATGTACAAAATAGTAAAATCTACTAGTAAATTAACAAAGTGTACGAATCATACATACGTCAAAATTACGATTTGTACACTTCAATTTCTTATTTGTTGGGCAGCCATTTTGAATTTGAAAATACCAGAAATAGATTTTCTGGATCAAAATACCCTGGAATTCATGTATTGGTTGATCCTCTGTGTGAATTTTCAAGGGATGTATTGTATTTCATGTATTATGATATAACTTTGGCGGCCATTTTGTTTTATGCTAATTATCTCAATTGCCCAAGGCTGACAGCGAGCCAACATATATATTTTTCAAACCGGATATGTTGGCAATCAAAATCCACTGAAAAAAAACTTAGACCCCAAAACAAGGTTATAAGAAAAATGTACTTTTGGCTGCCGGACTATAAGGAAGGAAATCATTAGCTCCTCAAGGCTGATTGCGACAGAGTATTGGTATCAGAAGGGTTCGTCCTTGGTCTTGTTCCGCACGTGTCACATACCAGGGAGTGTAGCGCGTGCCTGGGAGTGGCTATAGTGTTATCGCTCAGCTGCAGTGGAGTCCTTGTTTTCCCATCACGATGCCGCCAAGCTGACCTCTAGCCCGCCGCGCCCCGCCTTAAATACCGAGGTGGACAATACACTGCCTCACAGAAGACATGGACCACCTCACAACCACTCTCTTTCTCCTTCTGGCGGCAGCCACAGGTAAAACGCACACACACACACACATACACACACACACACACACACACACACACACACACACACTGTTATATGTACTCATAACAAATACGCTTGTACAAGAAGCAGCCAGAGTCATATGGAAAAAAATAACACTACTAATGCATGGATGGTCAGGGTGGGCATGCCACGCCCCCTTCCAGGAGGTGGCCGGCGGCTGCTATTACATCGAGAAGGAGAGGACGCTGTCGTGGACGGAGGCCCGTGAACACTGTCAGGCGATGAGCGGGGACGGCGGCCCGGGAGACCTCGCCATTTTCCCCTCCTGCGACGCCTTCAACCTCTTCACCGGCCACTTGGGCTTCAACGGTGAGCCTTGGCACTCCTCGCAGGCTTGGATGACCCTAGCGGCGTAATATATATATTTGATTTATTTACTAACTTTTAAGGATTTTAGGACAGGCAATGATGGGAAGATACGGCAAATCACAATGCTGAGTGATCTCCAGTGATTACCCAATACGGTGATGTCAACAAAGTAACGATTTCAAAGGTGGAACACTATTCTTTGCAGCTCCCGTGTCCACTTTCTGGATCGGTGCGCATATAGAGTTCGGGATCAACAACTGGCGGT
>JACEEZ010008841.1:322500-355000 GCA_016584305.1 Chionoecetes opilio | reverse complement strand
GACAGTAACGCTAGACTGGGGTGTTCATACCGTGACGGCTTGCCAGCTGACAGCTGTGGGGACGTTACCGGGACATTGCTTCGGCCACACTCTAGCATTTAGACAACGTGTGAGGTTTACAGGTGTTTGGAGGCTTTTATGGTGTTACATATTGTATATAATGACACGTGTGCCCTGTCACGATGCAGGTGCAGCAGGGTGATGGATGGCAGGGTGTGGGTGCCCAGGCGTGGGTGCTGTACCGGCGTTTTGTGTACCGTGGGTGACGTATGGCAGGTCAGGTCTGTCCATGACAAGTAGTGTGTGTACAGTGTGCCTGGGTGTTCAGAGTGTCCCTCCAGCCTCGGTAAGGTGGGCAGCAGATGTTTGTACCTATTAGAGTGTCATTTATAGTGGTGATTGTGATACGGAGTGGCTAGATACGGACCCGTATCCTTAAACGACGCGGCTAAAGATACGGCGGCCGTATTCTTGCGATTGTCTAGAGATACAGCAGCGGTTATAGTTTAGAAAACCAATTAATCGGTAATTTTTTACACTAGGACCGAAATACCCTACACAATTGGGAGTGTGGTTTCTGTTTACCGAAACATTCTCTCTATGAACTTCGTCGCAAATCACGGAAAATCTTAAGAACAAGGGCTCCACGTTAAGCTGACCCAAATGTTGGCTCTACATATTATACTTACTGTCCTTAACATATCTGTGTAGATTTTAATGAGTGCCGATCCTTACTTTGCCTACTACATGGCCGGTATTACATTTCATTTTTCTATTATATTTTTCCCAAGTTTTGAGAAGTGCGCCCCGTCCGCTAGGTTAGGTTAGGTTAGTGCACAGCACTTGAGGGTCGAGGGGGGGCGGAGCGCCCCACGTTAGATTAAGAGTAGTTTAGGGCAGGTTAGGTTAGTTCACAGCACGAGGGCCTCGAGGAGGGGTGCTAGGTTAGGTCTGTAGAGTTTTGTCATCTTTAGAATAAAGGCTCAACCTCCTATCTTCTTCTTATAGCCAACAAGCTTGGGGACATGGTGGAAACCGACCGGGGTTTTTGGGTGGGGGAGCACACATATAAGGGAAATATGGCGGTGGAAACCGACCGGGGTTTTTGGGTGGGGGAGCACACACATAAGGGAAATATGGCCCCGATAAAGTCTATGAACTAGGGAAATTTTCCTATTTAGGGATTTTTGGGGGGGCCATATTTCCCTTATGTGTGTGCTCCCCCACCCAAAAACCCAGGTTTCCCACCATGTCCCCAAGCTTGTTGGCTATAAGAAGAGATAGGAGGTGGAGCCATTGTTCTTAAGATTTACCCAAAACTGTCCGGGGCAAGGGAAGAACAGAGGCGATGCAGGTCACAAGAGGAAGAAGAGTGAGAGGCACGTAAACACTAGTCTCTCATCCCTATGAACAACATGTCATTATCTCTATAAGTAATGATTTGCGACGGAAGCTCATAGAGAGAATGTTTCCTAGAATCCAATAAGGTAAACATAAACCACACTCCCAATTGTGTAGGGAATTTCGGTCCTAGTTTAAAATAATATAATAAATAATAGCTACCAAATAATCCGGTACATTTCCAGAAAAGCGCAACTCTCAATTTGGCGGACGAAACGTTTTGGTTCTACTGCAGTTTAAAACATTACAAGGTGCGTAGCTATAACCGTGCTCACCTTGAAGATCTGACAATTTGCAGCATTTCTAATCCCTACAAAACCCGTAGGAAATTAAAAATAACACAAGGGGGGACTAGGGGGGGCGTACACCCCCCCCCCAAGGATAGGTCACGTAATCAATGCCCAGGCTGGATTAGTTAACTACCGTAGATAACTGAAGTCGCCAGTTCTACGTTTCTTTGTTATTTACAAACGTGTGGTGGCGTTAATACTTACATTTGTACATCCATGATTTCAGAAAAGTTAGGAGGGTCTATCTGGAAAGTCGTGTCATTTTGTGCCTTCATCTGTGTCATATTGGGGCTATAAATGAACAAATTACAAAAATAAAACCGAGTGGCGACCTCACTATACCTACTACAGTAAAGTTGCCAGCTAGTATTTTAACCCAACAGTTGAGTCGCCACTCTGGGGAATTCAGGGAAATTAGAGGTAAAGTAAAACTAGTCTCTATATATATTAGCTGCGGAAGATGCTTGGATATATATAAATTCCTCTGCCAACGTGAAAATAAATTCTATTCAAGTTTGAAAGAGCTGGCAAGTCTTGTGTCCTGTTGCCCGAAAGGCTACTGTTTACTGTCTGTCATCGCGCGAAGAAAAACGTGAAAAGCAAAATGCGCAACAGTTATACATGCAGATACAAAGCATAAAACAACGCTGAAACAGAGTAGATTATACAGTCATGATATAAACCAGGGGCGTATTTAGGATCTTGAAACATTGGGGGCTTAGCCCAGCCAAGAGATCTTTAATTTTTTACAGGATAATTATAAATTTATTTATGAGTATAATGAATATAAGATGTGAGACACTGTGCTCTACTAAAAGGCTATGGTAATTTGCTTAGGAAAACTTTCAAAACATGAAATTAAAATGAAATTAAGACAATCTGAGTTGGGGTTCAACCTCGCTATTATTTTTATTTACATCAGTAGGAGTAAAACCTAAGAAAAAGAGAGCTTCGTCGTGATGAAGCAGTCATATAGATTGTATATTGCCAATGCTTTGTTCAATACTGAAATCTGACCAACCTCGGTCTTTTAACTACTTTTTTTTGTTTACATCACAAAGGACTGACCAAGGACACACAACAATGCACTTCGAATAAATTGCACTAAAAAAAATGCACTTCAAAAAAAATGCTGACTGACTGACTAAACACCAACTCCTTGCTTTCCTACACCTTCGCTCTTTAAGTCCGCCGCACCTGTCCTGACACGCCCACTCTGCGCCTCCTTCATAACAATGGGTTCTGATTGTCCATGTTTACCTAATGTCCCTTTTGGTGCGAGTGATTCAAATTACAGATGGCTCGTTTTGCAATAACAACCTAGTATTTACTATAGAATAATTATACCTTGAACAAGAATTCAAATACAAAAACTATACAGAAGAAATGACTCAACATTTTACTACGAATTTTTGAAAACTCGAACAATATGGAATGATTAAATAGATAAATAGATGAATAGATATAATATTATACGAGTATGTGTATATGATTGTAATGTTTAGATTCTGTCATTCATTAAGATTTCCTATACAGTCATTTCTGGACGGGAATATTGTTGCATTGTTGTAGCCGTGAATACCAAACCTGCTCCGCTAAAGAAAAGACTTGCCAGTAACATACGTATGCTATACAAATACATATATATATATATATATCCATTTAACAGAACAACGCTTTGTGTCCATGGTGGAAATAGTTTGCCTATAAGGAACTCTGAAGCAAGTGAGAGGCATGAGGCCGGTGAATACTTGAAAGTGGTGCAGGGGGGTGAGGAGGCAGGGGGGTGAGGAGGCAGGGGAGTGAGGAGGCAGGGGAGTGAGGAGGCAGGGGAGTGAGGAGGCAGGGGGGTGAGGAGGCAGGGGAAGGCCACAGTGATGGAGCAGAGAGGGAAGGAACACGATAAATAGGGTGTAGAAAGGTGGAGATGAGAGGGAGGGAGGTAATATAGTGGGCACAGAAGGAAACTCCGGGGCCCCCTTGAAGGCCCTGCCCGTCTCAGGCGAGGCTCAGGTAGCCTGCACCTGACACCTCGTTAACGAATCTATGGTCTGCCTGTCCTTGAGGCCGCACGTGGGAGATAGTTAGGGAAGAAATTATTCCTATTAAGTACTAATATTGTATAGTGATAAAGTGGTCCTGATTATTCTGGCAAACAAGATCAATATCTGCACTCAAGAGGTGCAGACCCTATTATATTAAGAGCCCTGTGGACAAAAGTACCTTGGCTTATTACGATGATGGGTGTCGCCCTGGCTCAGTGCCGCCCGAACATTGTCCTTTGGAACTAGTTGCCAGCTGTGTATAATTCTAGATCCATCACTCCTGTTTTTATTGAAAATGAGAAGTATTGAAAAAAAAGTGTATTGCGGCATTACTTCACAGTAAATGCAACAAAAACGTGAGTCTCGAGAATTAAGTGTCAAAACAATGAGTGACATAAACAATAGCATTAAATTAAAGAAATGGGTTTTTTTCCTTTAATTGTTGACAGAAAAGTAAAACTTTATTCGGTGGTTTCATGGAAAGAAAGATGTGGCTGTGGCATTGTCGGTGCCGCCTCAAGGCTCCCCGCTCCTCAGGCCTCAGCCAAGGCCCGCCGGCCGCTGCTCGCCCTGCCCTCGCCTGCACCACCCGAACGTTACGTACAGCAAAGTGACAAAGGGCCTCGTGACTGGCGGCTGCTTTTGTGGCAGAGTTGTGGGTGTGTAGTGATCCGCGTGTCTTTGGTTGCTCAGTCCCGAACCGAACACTTCGGGGTTCTGAGTACAGGGAAGGCCGTCGCTGCCTGCACCCTGCACCGATCTGGCCTGCACCAGGACTGGACAGCCTGGGTAGTGAAGGTCCAGCACGATCTCCTGGTAGTTCCCTCGCCGCAGCAGACTCTCCAGGCTGCCGACGGCCTTGTGATCCTCGGTGCGGCCGCGCATACAATACACTTTGAGTGCCAGGCGCTTCCGTTGCGCCTTTTTGAACAGTTTTGGCACATTTATCGCCATAACCTTCACGGTGTTGCTCTGGATGACGGCGCCCGGCAGACGCGTCCAGCTGACAGGAGGGAGGCAGACACTCGTCAGTTTGCGGCGTTCGGAGAAGAAGAGAGCGCCGCGTTCCTGCAGCACCAGGCGAACTCTATCCGGCAGCTTGGCGTCATAAGGTACGGTAACGCGTACGCGCAAGGTGACTAATGTCTGGCCGGGCATAGTGTTGAGTCGCTGATTATCTGGTTGACTCAAGGATGTGCCGCGCTGCTCGTGACCATCGTGGTGGGGAGGCAGCATCGCGGTGGTGGTGGTGGTAGTGTGCTGGCCTTCCATGGGATCAGTTGAAGTAGCTGACTGAGTCATGGTGGAATTCTCGATATACATGATGGGGAGCGAAATCACCTGTGGTCGCGATATTAAAGATGAAAAAGCGTGAATTCCAAGTTGGAGTTAGAGTACACATACACACACAGGTTGGAGTTAGAGTACACACACACACACACACACAGGTTGGAGTTAGAGATTGGAATTAGAGGTTGGAGTTAGAGGTTGGAGTTAGGCACTAAAACTCACTACACCAACACCAATCTGGCGCAACACATTTCCCACTTTTTTGGTATTGCAATCAATCTTTATTATTACATTTAATTTCTACAGTAAAAGTTACGCACAGAATCCATGACAATAATTACACCTTTGTCCTTTTAGCTGTCCACGAGGCTACTGTTTCCTTGATCGCCTCATTTCCTCCACATTTCCTCTCCCTCTTTCCGTTACCATCCCTTCCCTTCCCTTTCCTTCAAGTCTTCTTCACCCTCTTCGTGCCTTCATATTTAATACTGATGATGCCATGGAAAGTTATGATTTCAAAGACGTTTAATTTTCGCACATAAAAAAAAAAGTAAACCAGAGTTGTACTGTGACAAAACTGTGTTACTCTGTATCTTGCCTATTCATCTGATACTCTCCTCTTCACCTCTCCAGAAACTCTTTTGGTGTCATCTTGGCTTTCTCTCTTCTACTCATAAAAAGGATGCAAACACATGTTAAGCAATATCGAACCCAAATCTCATTATTATAGGTGATTAGATCATAAGCACGTGTAATTTATAAATTAATTTTATGCAAAGCACAGACAGCAGATATGTCGACATACTTACACTTAATTAAGCACTGACAGTTGCAAGGCACGGTATAAGCAAGACCTCATCTATGGGTGAATTGCCACATATGAAAAAAATCTAAATAATTCACTTAACGGTTGGAGAATATTTTAGCGAGGAAAAAAGGCGTGCAGTTGCATCGCTACGCCCTACTACTTTGTCTTCCACACTAGCTATACTCGTCACATTAAAGTGTGCCTTAAATACTTGGTTTGCCTGTGGGTAAATATCCAGATGAACACCGAACTCACTTTGGTGGACGAAACTATTTTTTTCTGTGTTTGAATGAATCTAGCTAAACCTTTGTCGCAATTTTTTTTTTTTTTTTTTTTTTTTTTTTTTTTGCAAAAATGACACAAAAAATTTGAACCTAAACCTAACCAAACCTTTACCTATACCTAACCTAACCTAACCTAACCTAACCTAACCTAACCTTTACCTAACTATAAAAAATAAAAAAATAAACAACTTTAAATTACCTAAAAAAAAAAAAAAAATTTAATTGCGACAGAAACGGGTAGCAGATTCATTAAAAACACGCCAGAAAAAAATAGTCTCATCAACCAAAGTGAGTTCGGTGTTCATCTGGACTACTACCGCCTTGTGCACAAAAACGTTTGAGAAACAATTCGCTAGACTGTCACTGGCCCTCTGCTTCACCCCTGCTGAGCTTGTAGTTGTAGACAATATACAGGCAGCGGCAATCTCCCGTCCTGACTCATCTGCTGCTACAGCTACAGAAGGATGTGTCTTTTCCTCCACCTCCTCTAGCCTACTAGGCTGCACTACATTGCCTTGGCCATCTTTCTTTTTGAAAAAGATTCTTATATCCATACTGCTATCTACCACCAGATGTCAACAAGCCCAGTAACCTGTGCACTCTGCTCTCTTTCTCTCTCGCTCACACACTGCGGGAGTGCGTGACTGCGTGTGTGCTGGCCCTGCTGCACTTTTCCCAAACTCAGAGCGTTTGGTGCAGCCAAAGCTGATTTGCCAGGTAGTGAAATAGTGTCCACACTGCGTGACTGGTGGCCCGTGGCCGTCTGGCCGATTGGCGAGTGGCCATTAATACGTGATAGGAACGGGAACCGGACGGGATCAAGCCGAATGCTTTCCGTACGAGACCTATCAATTCTTGTATTAACAAGAATAACAAAAATTGTGTTGGCCCCGGCCGGGGCTATTCTTAATTTTGTAAAAAAAAACCTATTTGAGATCCGGGGCTATTCATAAAACATCCGGGGCTACAGCCCCCAATGCCCAGGCCTAACTACGCCCCTGATATAAACTACTGTGTAACATCTTCAGTGGCACATAAAAATCAGTAGTGATGCTATAATTTGTAATATTTGGCGCCTGGCGACTTCACTGCAGGTGGCGACTTCACCGTTATCTACGGTAGCGGGAAGGGGGGTCTGGAGGGTACGCAGCTCCCCCAGTTATATCAGGAGATCTTGGTCAATAGGGAGTGTTGTACTAAACTGCAGTTTTACCCAAGTTTTTCGGTGAGTTTTAATGTGTTTGAATTAATCTGTTGGTTAATGGTGAAGTTGTATTTAGGGAAGGTATTCCAGCATAATGGAGAGCCACGTCCATCATGTCACTCATGACCCATGTTTTTCAGGCCACTATGTCTGCCCCAATCCTGAGTTACCGCAACCGGGGATGGCTTCGCATGTCTGTGGAAAAACAGGACACCCTCCTCAAGATGGCTGTCCTCTCTCTTGCTGCCATTCTCTGTAAGTATTCCCAAACTATCCATTATGATTATTTCTTTTCAATTGATGAGTGTTGCCAAAATACCTGCTTGAATTGTTTTGAGAGTAGGTGTATCACTATTCTAGTATGAATGGGATAACTTCGGCATGTGTCTGGTGTAGAAATGATCATAAGCAGTGAGTTAGGTACCTAGTTATACAGAAACTACCACATGTAGGCCTCACGGCCTCTTGTAGCTTCCTTATTTTCCTATGTTCTAGTATTCATTTTTATTTTGACGAGTTTGAGAGATCTGCTTGCTATATACGTATATGAAATTCAGTTTCTCACTGTGGACATTTTTTCCAGCTTTCTCCTGCAGATTGTTCTCTGTTCTTCGTTTTGAGTCTGTTATTCACGAATTTGATCCCTACTTCAATTATCGAACGACAAAGTTTTTGGCCGAGGAAGGATTCTACAACTTCCACAACTGGTTTGATGACCGAGCATGGTATCCACTGGGAAGAATTATTGGAGGTAGGTGTGTTGTGTTGACATGCACCAACAAATATCCATAGCTTAGAAAATGCATGCACTGAATAATGAATGAAAAAATGAATAGAATAGAAAATGCATACACTGTTATAAAGATATTGTGTAGCTATGTAGCCATTTCCTGCAAGAATAAGACATCATTTTAGAAAACATGATACACTAAATTGAACTGTTTTTTTCTTCTCCTATACAAGGCCTCCCAAATACATGAGTGTGTTATCTAACGTTGAGCAGTTTGTTCACACATATATACATGTAACCATTTGTAACGTGTAATGCTAAATATGAAAAGCTGCTTTATTTTGTTATAGAATTTCAACCCACAATAGTCTCATTATTGCATAGATTTAAAAAAGAAATAGGGAAAAACTGGTTCACAAATAGGGTGGTAAATGATTGGAATGGACTCGGTAGACGGGTAGTTAGTGCGGAGTCATTAGAGAACTTTAAAGGGAGGCTAGATAAATTCATGGATGGGGATGAAAGGTGGATGTAGGTAGTTTTAAGTAACAGGAACTACCTCGTGTAGGTCTCACGGCCTCTTGTAGCTTCCTTATTTTCTTATGTTATGTTCTTATTATTGACATAGACAGTAAGGTGTAGCTTCATGCATTGAGTGGAAGGACGTTCATCATTGATAGTGTGTATTGTTTCAGGCACCATCTATCCAGGCTTGATGGTGACCTCGGCTGCCATTTACCACATTCTCAACTGGCTGCACATCACCATCGATGTGCGCAATGTGTGTGTCTTCCTGGCTCCCTTCTTCTCCTCCCTCACCACCATCGTCACCTACCACCTGGCAAAGGAACTCAAGGTATTCACAAGGGAGAGGAATAAGATAAGGTGCTCTTTTTAACCCCTGAGGCCCAGAACGTAATTTCCATTGTAATTTGGGTACCATTAGACAATTTTTTTTGTGAATATAAGCAATATTTTACAGATATGACCTGTTTAGTATCCTTGTCCACTAGCTAATTTGGTTTATTTAGTTACTTTTCGTTATTTTATGGCTATCAAGAGACAATTTTTTATACCAAATGAAAGATCTGGGCGTGAAGGGTTAAGGATACATAAATGCTCACTGTAAAGAAATGACAAGTTGCTCTTTTTTTTTAACCCCTTTTGACGCCCAGATCTTTACTTTGCTATAAAGAAATTGTATGTTGTTAGCCATAGAATTACGCGAAGTAGCTTAATATACCAAATTAGCTGGTGGATAAGGGTATTAAACAGGTCAGATCTATAAAATATTGCTTACATAAATTAAAATAGTCTAATGGTAACCAAAATACAAAAGAAATTATTTTCTGGGCCTCAAGGGGTTAAGATTCTGCATTACATCTGGCAGTCATTTATCTTTGCTTTGAATGGGCAGCATATCCAATACTTAGTCCATCTCTTGATATAGTTCTGAAGGATATTTTAGTATGTATTCAGAAGTAATTATCTCTTACAGCAAAAACCCATAGGCATCAAATGTGATTTTCTCTATGTATGTACAATTTTGTACATTGTGTGTATTTACAAGAGCCTTAACCCCTTGAGGCCCAGAACGTATTTCCATCGTATTTGACCTTCATTTGACTATTTTAATTAATTATAAGCAATATTTTATAGATATGACCTATTTAGTATCCTTGTCCACTTGCTAATTTGGTATATTCAGTTACTTTTCGTAATTTCATGGCAAAGAACAGACTATTTTCATACAGCAAAGAAAAGATCTGGGCATAAAGGGGTTAAGATATTTGTGTTACATCAATAGGTGATCAATGCGGAGTCTATTGGGATCTTTAAAAGGAGTCTGGATAAATTCATGGATGGGGAAGAGTCCCGAAGAGAGGTGGATGTAGATAGAGTCAAGTAACAGGAACTACCTCGTGTAGGTCTCACGGCTTCTTGTATCTTCCTTATGTTTCTTATGTTCTCATGTGTTCTCCCTCCCAGAGTCCCGGTGCTGGTCTGGTGGCTGCCGTCATGATTGCCATTGTCCCGGGGTACATCTCACGTTCAGTGGCTGGCTCCTATGATAATGAAGGTAAGGCTGGTTTTTACTTTTTTTTTTATTTTAACATTACAAAGGACTGGCCAAGGACAAAAAAAAGTACAGCCAAATTCCCAACATCCGACCTCCAAACATCCGACTTGTCTAAACAACCGACTTTTTTCACCACCACATTGTATCTTGTTTTGGCCATTTATTTTACTTAGTTTTTTTAGTTTTTAGAAAACATTGATTTTGGCTTTATTTATGCCTGAATTTTACTTAAGCATATACCACTGGATCGGCCTTCAAGAGCTGCATCTTTTATGTTCTATGCCATTTTGTCCTTACGTTTATGGTTACTGTGATATCCGAACATCCGACTATTCCAATTATCCGACCTACCTTCGGTCCCCTGAAGGTCGGATAATTAATACTTAGCTGTAACAAAAAGTCTGCTTAGTTGCCAGTCCCTATAAAGAAGACAGTAAGAGAATATAAAAAGGGGGGATGGGCCAATTCAGTTCTGGAGGTGTCTTGTAACTCCTCTTGAAAAGATTTGTCGTAGAAAGAAGGAAAAATAGAAACAGACAGTTCCAGAGTTTTTTTTAATTTTTTATGTTGAAGCCTATAGCGACAGTAGGCTATTTATTATGTCAGTCTGGAGGGACGTGATGGTTGGCCCTCCGCCCGTTGGTTGGCGCAGGCTGGATTTTTATAGTGACACCTGTGATGTTATAGGTAAAGGTCTGTTTTCAGTTGCCTGCTCCTACCTGCATGCCAACCAATGGAATGGAAATAAAAAAAAGAAACTGCAGGCTCTTAACTTTGATGTGTGAGCTGTTTAAATACGAAACTGCAGGCTCTTTACTTTGATGTGTAAGCTGTTTAAATACGAAACTGCAGGCTCTTAACTTTGATGTGTAAGCTGTTTAAATACGAAACTGCAGGCTCTTAACTTTGATGTGTAAGCTGTTTAAATACGAAACTGCAGGCTCTACTTTGATGTGTGAGCTGTTTAAATACGAAACTGCAGGCTCTTAACTTTGACGTGTGAGCTGTTTAAATACGAAACTGCAGGCTCTTTACTTTGATGTGTCAGCTGTTTAAATACGAAACTGCAGGCTCTTAACTTTGATGTGTGAGCTGTTTAAATACGAAACTGCAGGCTCTTTACTTTGATGTGTGAGCTGTTTAAATACGAAACTGCAGGCTCTTTACTTTGATGTGTGAGCTGTTTAAATACGAAACTGCAGGCTCTTTACTTTGATGTGTAAGCTGTTTAAATACGAAACTGCAGGCTCTTTACTTTGATGTGTCAGCTGTTTAAATACGAAACTGCAGGCTCTTAACTTTGATGTGTGAGCTGTTTAAATACGAAACTGCAGGCTCTTTACTTTGATGTGTAAGCTGTTTAAATACGAAACTGCAGGCTCTTTACTTTGATGTGTGAGCTGTTTAAATACAAAACTGCAGGCTCTTAACTTTGATGTGTGAGCTGTTTAAATACGAAACTGCAGGCTCTTAACTTTGATGTGTGAGCTGTTTAAATACGAAACTGCAGGCTCTTAACTTTGATGTGTGAGCTGTTTAAATACGAAACTGCAGGCTCTTTACTTTGATGTGTAAGCTGTTTAAATACGAAACTGCAGGCTCTTTACTTTGATGTGTGAGCTGTTTAAATACGAAACTGCAGGCTCTTTACTTTGACGTGTGAGCTGTTTAAATACGAAACTGCAGGCTCTTTACTTTGATGTGTCAGCTGTTTAAATACGAAACTGCAGGCTCTTAACTTTGATGTGTGAGCTGTTTAAATACGAAACTGCAGGCTCTTTACTTTGATGTGTGAGCTGTTTAAATACGAAACTGCAGGCTCTTTACTTTGATGTGTAAGCTGTTTAAATACGAAACTGCAGGCTCTTAACTTTGACGTGTGAGCTGTTTAAGTACGAAACTGCAGGCTCTTTACTTTGATGTGTCAGCTGTTTAAATACGAAACTGCAGGCTCTTTACTTTGATGTGTGAGCTGTTTAAATACGAAACTGCAGGCTCTTTACTTTGATGTGTGAGCTGTTTAAATACGAAACTGCAGGCTCTTTACTTTGATGTGCGAGCTGTTTAAATACGAAACTGCAGGCTCTTTACTTTGATGTGCGAGCTGTTTAAATACGAAACTGCAGGCTCTTTACTTTGCTGTGTGAGCTGTTTAAATACGAAACTGCAGGCTCTTAACTTTGATGTGTAAGCTGTTTAAATACGAAACTCCAGGCTCTACTTTGATGTGTGAGCTGTTTAAATACGAAACTGCAGGCTCTTAACTTTGATGTGTGAGCTGTTTAAATACGAAACTGCAGGCTCTTTACTTTGATGTGTAAGCTGTTTAAATACGAAACTGCAGGCTCTTTACTTTGATGTGTGAGCTGTTTAAATACGAAACTGCAGGCTCTTTACTTTGATGTGTGAGCTGTTTAAATACGAAACTGCAGGCTCTTTACTTTGATGTGTGAGCTGTTTAAATACGAAACTGCAGGCTCTTTACTTTGATGTGTGAGCTGTTTAAATACGAAACTGCAGGCTCTTTACTTTGATGTGTAAGCTGTTTAAATACGAAACTGCAGGCTCTTTACTTTGATGTGTAAGCTGTTTAAATACGAAACTGCAGGCTCTTTACTTTGATGTGCGAGCTGTTTAAATACGAAACTGCAGGCTCTTTACTTTGATGTGTAAGCTGTTTAAATACGAAACTGCAGGCTCTTTACTTTGATGTGTGAGCTGTTTAAATACGAAACTGCAGGCTCTTTACTTTGATGTGTGAGCTGTTTAAATACGAAACTGCAGGCTCTTTACTTTGATGTGTGAGCTGTTTAAACACTTGGCTCGATATGTGAGTGAGACTGAAACAAGTCACTTTGATCTTCAGGTATTGCCATCTTCTGCATGTTGCTGACGTACTACATGTGGATCAAGGCCGTGAAGACCGGCACACTCTTCTGGTCCACCATGGCCGCCCTGGCCTACTTCTACATGGTACTGTATACACGTGTACTCACTCTTGCTGAATTGCTACCACTTCTTCTTCTTTTTTCTTTTTTTTCTTTTAGTAACAGTGATTCTTTGTTGGTTCCTAGCCGAGAATGGTCATTTGTTCGGAAGGAAATGTTTTGCTTTGAAGTTTTGAATGGAAGTAATCAAACAGAAAAGGCCTTCTCCCAGCTATTTAAGGAACCACTTAACACACAGCTGTTGGCTCACAAAAAATATCAAATGCAATTTTTTATTTGAACATCCTAAATATACAAAATAGTTTTGACACTGATTGATTTTTGCAAAAAATAATAAAAATTACAAAAAGTTAAAATTTTACATAAGTTCATTTTTTTTTTTTTTTTTTTTTTTTTTTTCTCTCTCTCTCTCTCTCTCTCTCTCTCTCTCTCTCTCTCTCTCTCTCTCTCTCTCTCTCTCTCTCTCT
The DNA here is from genome assembly GCA_016584305.1 of Chionoecetes opilio. Taxonomy (NCBI): domain Eukaryota; kingdom Metazoa; phylum Arthropoda; class Malacostraca; order Decapoda; family Majidae; genus Chionoecetes; species Chionoecetes opilio. The sequence continues at coordinate 341,453 of JACEEZ010008841.1, read as the reverse complement.
CTCTCTCTCTCTCTCTCTCCCCATTTTCCAATATAATCCTTTCCTTTATAGAGAGTAACATCTAATGCATAGAGTGGGAAATGTATTGCAGACAGTTGTTGTCTTGAGGTGTCGGCCTTATCTTACTAATGTTTCTTTTTCCTTTTTCTCACATGGAGGTCCTTTTCCCAAATACATAAGGTGGCACTTTCACAAAGCAGATTTTTCATAAACAATGGAAACTATTTTCACGATATGTACATATAAAACAAATTCTACAAAACTACAATTAGACAAAATTTTTACTTAGAATAAAAAATCTGCAAATTCTCTTACATACACACATTCCTTTTGGTCACAAATATTAATGTGGAGGATGTACTCACTGTGTTGTGTTGTTCAGGTGTCGTCGTGGGGGATTAATATATAATTTGTATATAGGTACTCGATATTCAGTTACTTTTCGTAATTTCATGGTTAACAACAGACAATTTTTTATAGTAAAGGAAAGATCTGGGCATGAAAGGGTTAATGTATAAGATGTATTCACTGTGCTTGTGTTGTGTTCAGGTGTCGTCGTGGGGCGGCTATGTGTTCCTCATCAACATCATCCCCCTGCACGTGCTCATCCTCATGATCACCGGACGCTTCTCCCACCGGGTCTACGTGGCCTACTCCACCCTCTACGTCATCGGCACCATCCTCTCCATGCAGATCTCCTTTGTGGGCTTCCAGCCAGTCTCCACCTCGGAACACATGGGGGTGAGCATCTCCACCTGTACTGTAATATGATCTTTTTGTGACCTTAGACGCTCAGTATCGCTTCATAGGTCCTCTTCAAACTTAGTCTCCTTAGTTAACAAACTTGTCAACTCTTCCCTTATCTCTTTCACCTGGGATGCTAAAACATTTTCATTAGTTTTCGGATATCATTGGATTTCTTACTTCTCAATAATTTCAAGTAGGCTTGTGGTGTAGTGGTTAGCTTGCTTGGCTCATAGCAGAGAGGTCCTGGGTCCGAATCCAAAGCCAGGCGTAGACAAAATGAACTTATAGTCTTCTTTTACATTGTAACCCTTATTCACCGACCAGAGAATAGGTAAAAAAAAAAAAAATAGATTCAAGATATAAAGCAGAGGAGCTGTGACCTCAAAATCCTGGCAGGAGCAAAGGAAGGCACGTTTGTGTGTGTGTATTTATTTAGTTGTAATATATACATATGTAATATAATATATGGGAAATGAGTAATACTTGTGAGGTCCTGTCTTCATATTTCATTTTCGACCATAATTTAAAACTCATGAATGGTCTTAGGCCTATGTCATTGTTCAGGTCATTCCACATATCAATGCCATAAGGAAACCTGTACTTCTTAAAATCCTTCATGCTTCTTAGTTTTCACCTTGTCTTAGCAAAAACATCAACTTTTTTCTACCTTTGAAGTTTTTCAACCTTTATTATTTACAGGCCTTTGGTGTGTTCGGCCTGTGTCAAATCCATTCCTTTGTGGACTACGTGCGCTCCAGGCTCAACAAGGCACAGTTTGAGGTGCTGTTCCGTGCCGTCATATCCACGGTGGTGGCCACGGGCATCTTGGCCCTGGTGATGCTGACGGCCATGGGCAAAATCGCTCCCTGGACCGGTCGCTTCTACTCCCTCCTGGACCCCTCGTACGCCAAGAACAACATCCCCATCATCGCCTCCGTTTCCGAGCACCAGCCCACCGCCTGGTCCTCCTTCTACTTTGACTTGCAGATGCTTACGTTCATGTTTCCCGTTGGACTGTATTTCTGCTTCGCCAACCTGACCGACGAGAACATCTTCATCATCCTCTATGGCGTCCTCAGCATCTACTTTGCGGTGAGCTCCTCCACTAGGATCTTTATATGAATGTTTTTAGTGACTACTTTGCGGTGAGTTCCTCCACTAGGGTCTTTATATGTTTTTAAGGGGTGTTGAAAAATGGCTTAAAAGTGTAGATTTAATAAGGAAATAGGGAGAAACTGGTTCTCAAATAGGGTGGTAAATGATTGGAATGGACTCAGTCGTCAGGTAGTTAAGTGTGAAGTCAATAGGGAGTTTTAAAAGAAGGCTAGACAATTTCATGGATGGGGATGAAAGCCTTGAAAGGTGGATGTAGGTAGTATTAAGTAACAGGAACTACCACGTATAGGTCTCGCAGCCTCTTGTAGCTTCCTTATTTTCTTATGTTCTTATGTAAAAGATAATAATACTCCCCGTAACCTTGACAGGGCGTGATGGTGCGTCTGATGCTGGTGTTGGCGCCGGTCATGTGCATTCTGTCCGGCATCGCTGTCTCCTCCATGCTCTCCACCTACATGAAGCAAATTGACGAGGTGAAGACAGAGAAAAAGAAGACCAAGTTTGAAGGCAACTATTTCATGCGCAGTGAGGTAGGTCTATGTACAGTATTGTGGAAGAAAAGAAGAGCAGTATGTATTTCCAAAGGTTTATTGACCAAAGTTTATATGAGATGAGAAGAAAAGGAATGAAATTAAATGAGAAAGAGAAGAAAAAGAAGAGCAGTATGTATTTCCATAGGTTTATTATATTATTTCCATAGGTTTATTATATTATTTCCATAGGTTTATTATATTATTTCCATAGGTTTATTATATTATTTCCATAGGTTTATTATATTATTTCCATAGGTTTATTATATTATTTCCATAGGTTTATTATATTATTTCCATAGGTTTATTATATTATTTCCATAGGTTTATTATATTATTTCCATAGGTTTATTATATTATTTCCATAGGTTTATTATATTATTTCCATAGGTTTATTATATTATTTCCATAGGTTTATTATATTATTTCCATGGGTTTATTATATTATTTCCATAGGTTTATTATATTATTTCCATAGGTTTATTATATTATTTCCAAAATTTATATGACATGAAACATCAGTGGACCAAGATGAGATGAAGGGTTTTGAATGGGTCAAATTTTATCATCTGTGTATCCACTGCTTGGAACATTTTTGCTTAAATCGACATTGCTGATCATTTTTAACATCTTTCTTGCGGCCTCTTGTAGCTTCCTTATTTTCTTATGTTCTGATCAGATTGCGACGTTCTTTGTGTGTGTGATGTCGGTGTTCCTGGTGATGTACACGCTGCACTGCACGTGGGTCACCTCCGAGGCGTACAGCTCCCCCTCCATCGTGCTCTCCGCCCGGGGCCACGACGGATCCAGGATAATCTTTGATGACTTCCGGGAGGCCTACTACTGGCTGAGGCACAACACCCCGCAGGTCAGTGCTACAGGGGCTTTCTTGTTGCATTTTTTTTTTACATCACAAAGGACTGGCCAAGGACACAACAAAAAGAGAACACAAAACCCGCTTAGTTGCCAGTCCACCCATCAGGGTGGCTCGGTTGGTAGAGCTGTGGGCTCGCGTGTAGCGTCCCTGCATTCGGTCAGCGGTTCGAGCCCACCTAGTTCGTCCTGGCGTGGTGGCGCTTTGTATAGTCAATAACCTTGTAGTTGGTACTTGCAAAGTATCTAGATAGGAGCCAAGTATCTTATCTTATCTTGCCAGTCCCTATAAAGAAGACAGTAAGAGAATAAAAAAAGTGGGGTGGGCCAATTTAGTTCGGGAGGTGTTTTGTCACTTCTCTTAAAAAGATTTTAGTGACTGTGTGCTTGCTATTGGTGAAGGTGCTCTGCTATATTTTCTATTATATATATTTTTTTAAGGAACTGATATTCGTTAGGATCTTGTGTGTGTTACCAACTATCCTATTAAACCCTTGAGACCCACAACGTAATTTCCATTGTAATTTGGCTACCATTAAACGATTTTAACGAATATAAGCAATATTTCATAGATATTACCTGTTTAGTATCCTAGACCACTAGCTTATTTAGTATATTAGTTACTTTTCGTAATTTTATGGCTAACTACACAATTTTATATAGCAAAGGAAAGATCTGGTCGTGAAAGGGTTAATGTGTGTGGATGCTCTTGCTGTCTACACTTGATAATGTTCATTGTTTTCACAGGATGCAAAGGTCATGTCTTGGTGGGACTACGGCTATCAGATAACAGCCATGGCCAATCGAACTATATTAGTGGACAACAACACTTGGAACAACACGCACATATCCCGGGTGGGTCAGGCCATGGCGAGCACAGAGGACAAAGCCTATGAGATCATGCAGGAGTTGGATGTTGACTACGTGTTGGTCATCTTCGGAGGGCTGACGGGCTATTCCTCGGATGGTGAGTGTGTGTTTTTTTATTTATTTATGCAGTTATTAATCACACAGATGGCTTAAAAGGTAGATAAGTTAAGGCAGTAAGTGTTCAAATCTTCTATCTACGTACTGATAACCTCTGCTTCCCTTCTGCATCCATGTGTGTGTGTGTGTGTATTTACCTAGTTGTAAGATACAGGAAAAGAGCTATGCTTATACTGTCCCGTCTCCAAATCTACTATTATCCAGCTTGCCTTTGAAGTCCTGAATTATTTCTTGCATTAATCACTTCTGCATCAGTTATTCCAGGCTTCTATGCTTCTATACGGGAAGCTCTATTTTTTTATGTCCCTCTTGCATGTGGTCCTTTTCAATTTCTTCTCATGACCTCTTGTACTTCTATCGTCCCACACAAACAGATCTTCTCTTATCAATTTTTTCCAGACACATTGATGCTCTATACACTGCTATAAAATGTCCCCTTTTTCTTTGAGTGTGTGTGTGTGAGCTAAGCACTAATTATTCTATGTGGAAACACACTGCATGATGGAAGACGCAGTGCCTCCTTATCCAGCATGTTTATACACTGCATGCTTTAGTACTTTCATCCTTGCAACTTTACTATCCTGTATTTTCTACTCCATCCTCCTTACATCCTCCTTATTCACAGGTCTGTCTGACGGCAGGTAAATGTTGATTAGATGTCACCTGTGATGGTTTATGGGTGAACCAAATGGACTTACCTTTATTGCATAGTCTCCTTTGTCTTCTCAGCAGCAGAGTACATTGATTGATATATGGAAGCAGTTTGTATTTAAAACGATATTTGTGGAGTATAGATATTTGCCCAAATTGATAAGGTCCCTCTTGGTTCACATTCATCTTGAAGTTTTGTCCATGTAATTTTAGCTCCAATTCCATGGTGAATATTAAGCACTGTGTGACTATTAGGGAGTTTTAAAAGGAGGCTAGACAATTTCATGGATGGGGATGAAAGGTGGATGTAGGTAGTGGTAAGTAACAGAAACTACCACGTGTAGGTTTCATGATCTCTTGTAGCTTTCTGATGTGACTTCTAATGCTATATTGCCATGTTTTCCATACTTCCCAGCAAAGCCTCATTGTATGGAAACACTTGTAAATTAATAGGGAGACTGGAAGAAAGAGTGGAGAAACTGGAATTCTTATCCACATCCCATGTCTTATAAACAAGATTAGTTTTATTTTGTCAAGCTTTATTTTGTCTGATACATGGTTTGTGCCCCCCTTTTGTGGAGGAGTTTTATGTACAACAGCAGCTAGACAGTGTTGATTTTGAATAGTTACTCTTTGCATGAATTTAGTCCCGTACATTCAGTATATGAAGTATAGTTGACAAGTGATCATTTTGAGGTGCTACCCTGATTCCATTTCCTCAGATATTTGGACTAATCGTATGTTCAGTGCATTAAGTAGCGCTGTGACCAGTGATCATTTTGAAGTGCTACCCTGATTCCATTTTCTCAGATATCAATAAGTTCCTTTGGATGGTGCGGATCGGTGGCAGCACAGAGAAGGGCACACACATCAAGGAGCACGACTACTACACGCCGGCAGGGGAGTTCAGGGTGGACAAAGAGGGCTCCCCGACTCTCCTCAATTGCCTCATGTACAAGATGTGCTACTACAGATTCGGCCAGGTGTACACGGAGGGAGGTGAGTAGCAAAGAGATACCAGGAGGAGGATTTGATAACTTATTACTTTGATATTTATTAATGCAGGCAAAAAAATATATAGTATAATAATGCATACTTTCTATTACATCGGACCCAACAAGCTTTAACCCCTCGAGACCCAGAGCGTAGTTTTTATTGTCATTTGGCTACCTTTAGACTATTTTAATTAATATAAGCAATATGTTATAGATTGTCATAGACAAAGAGAGAGCAGGATGAGGATTTGATGATATAAAAATACAAGTACCTCTTGTTTCACACGAGTTTAAATTACTTTTTTTGGATTAACGCGATGTGAAAAATGGAGCATTTTTTTCAAATTACGTTTTTTTATTTAGAATAATACGATATGCTCCAAGTCAAAAAATGGATGGCTGATGCAGTTTCACAGAGTGGCCACCAGATACCACCTGTTTTCCCGTGCATCTGCTATCTCTAAGCTTCAGCCAGTTTTAAAAACTTATACAAAGTCTCACTCACCAAATCTTACCATGTCCCAGCAGGAATTAATCATTTAATTTTACAGGGATTTGTACGTACATTGTTATGGGAAAATTATGTTCACATTACGCGGTCTCCAGGGACACAACCCTTGCGTAAATCGAGAGGTACCTGTGAGTTATTACTTTGATATTTATTAATGCAGGCAAAAAACAAACAAACAACAAAAATAATAATAATGCAAACTTGCTATTACATCTGACTCAACACATCTTTAAAGTAATTGTTCATCATGAGTTGGAGTGGGTTATGATTAAAGTTACACAGACACGCTACAGCATATTTCGTGCTCATGACATAGTAACATAACACTACTATAGGCCGCTTTACGGTCGAGGTGGAGAACTGACGTGTTTCGGGTCTTACAATTTCTTAGACCTAATCTAAATTATTGGTCTCCCAAAGTTATATTTTTTCTTACAACACATCATTTCAATCCTTAAAATATTACTACTTACCTCAGTAAATATTAACCCCTTGAAACCCAGAACATAATTTCCATTGTATGTAATTTGGGTGCCATTAAACAATTTTTAGTGAGTAAGCAATATTTTATAAATATGACCTGTTTAGTATCCTCGTCAACTTACTAATTTGGTATATTAAGTTACTTTTCGTAATTTTATGGCTCGACAAGACAAAGTTTTATAGCAAAGGTTAAGATCTGGGCGTGAAGGGGTTAAAAGTTGAACAGTCCAGTTGCTAAGAAAAAATGTGTAGCTCATTTTGATCATGTTTCAGGCAAGCCTCCCGGATACGACAGAGTGCGGAATGTTGAAATAGGCAATAAGGACTTTGAATTGGACGTCCTTGAGGAGGCCTATACAACAGAACACTGGATTGTGCGCATATACAAGGTCAAAGACTTGCCAAACAGAGGGGCATAGAACCATTTTGTAGTGTTAGAAATGTTGTGCAGAATTGGGTCATGCAGTTTTGTATGATGCATCGGTTTAATATCATTTGTTAAGGGGGTGCTTTTTCTTCATCATTGTTGTATGTGAGTTTTTTTCATGGTCACATACCCTCCATGTGATGACATTTTGCTTCTGATGTTGCCAGCCCGTGTCACCATAACTTCATAGCTTGGTGAGGTGTTGGAAGGTCGAGGCAGCACAAGGACGGCTGATCCAAGGTGGTGGTGATGGGTCTTGAGGTGGCTGACAGTGCAGATTTATATCAGTTACCTTGTTACACTTGAAGGTTTGTGATTCTATTTTCTATATTTTCTTCCCAAGAATGTTTATTTCATGCCAACAATGTATTGTATTAATAATGTACATAACAGACTGGAGGAATCAATGTTTTACATGTATTTTTTATATAACTTGCACACTTTGATGTATAGCATAGGAAATACAGAATGGGAATATGACTTCAACAAAGGTTAGTAGTTAGATGTCATTGAGGTGAATGTTATCCACCTTCCCAACAAAGTCCCTTATGTCAGATCTCAGGAGGATTTTGTACAACTTCAAAACTAAAGTAATGAAGCTTAACCACCTAAATTGCTACTACCAGTGCCACCATTAGTACTGCTTCATAACTACGTTCACCTACTACTACTATTGTGCGGCTTCAGTGAAAAAGATTGATTGTTCTGTAAATGTTTGGTTTTCTCTTTAAATGATGTGGATTTTTGTGAATTTGATACATACAAAAAACTGTTGAAGTATGATTTATGTATCATTAGTAACCTGTGTATTGAGGAAATTAGAAGACCCTTTGCACCTTTTTCAAACATTCCTGGGTAAGCGGCAATCACCAGTACTGTGGAGATGATGGGAGTACAAACAAACTCACTGCAGGGTGAAGTGAGGGGTGTTGGTGTTGATGCATTTCATATGTGGTGGGTTTTTAGAATCTGAGTTACATTAATCTATATCATGAAATATGGTTATATCTCTGTTTGTAAGCCGTCAGTACTGATTAGCAACAAGTTATACTTTGTTCATGCTTGTTGATTTTGTTAGTGTCTATACATTTAGGTTTTTTTACATTTATTTACGTATATTTTTTCACTCTTTAGATACCACCAATTTTTTTAATTGAGATGTATTTCAATCATGAAATAATTTCAATCTTTTTCACATATTCAAATTTCACTGCATTTTGTTTATCTGGCACCGTGACATTTACGATAAGGAGGCTGCTCCTTTTGGGCTTTGCATCAACTGCTGAGTATATCTGTGCCTGGCAAATAATTAAATTCCAATATACTTGAATGAGTAAATAGACCCTATCATAATTTTTTTTTTTTTTAGCTCTTCAGTTTATAAAATTTTTTTTTTTTAGCTTGTCTTTTCTCCCAAACATGAGAAGCGCCATTATATCGCAGCGCATTAAAAGAACATTGCCACAACTTTATAATTTTTCTTTGAATATTTACAATCTTGCAGGATTTACGACTGTACACGGATGAAATTAGAGAGCTCTGGTTAAAAGGAATGGGAAAATGTGTTGACAATTTAAGGTAGAGGGCTTAAACACCACGAGGTATTGCTTGAAACTTTTGTTGATAGAAAAGATAATATTGTATTCTTATTATTGATTACTGACACACTTGTGGTGGTACCTTTGTCTGTCTACCTTCAAAGAAAAAACTGGAATTAGATTTGAGTTGTGAAAGTGTGGTTTGTATGATAATCTTGTGGGCTGGCGAGGAGAGAAAATACATGACTACTTCTATTACTGATTGCTTTATCTCTCATACTTTTTACTGCTGCACCTATTTGTTAGTTTTTTTTACTCTGTCCCATACATCTTTCACACTACTGGATGCTTGGACCCGCCACAAAATATCCTACAGTATCATCGCCACAAAATATCCTACAGTATCACCACCATAAATATCCTACAGTATCACCACCATAAATATCCTACAGTATCGTCACCACAAAATATCCTACGGTATCGTCACCATAAATATCATACAGTATCGCCACCACAAAATATCATACAGTATCACCTCCCATACTTCTCCCTTCCTCCTTGACCTAATTACCAGAGTGAAAGGTTCTGCAGGTGTGTGTAAAATAGGTAAACTGTGACGCCATGCCTCCCTAATCCCATCTCCATCCCTTTCGTTGTCTTATCCTTCCTGTCACCTTCCACATGTGACCTATATTAATCTTTCTCTAATTATCCATTCATTCCATATGGCCATCTGGCACATTCACCTTTTAGGCATTAAATCAATCAATCCATATGGCCATACCACTAGAGTACTTCCTGGCCTCCTCTCTTCAGTAAGCTATATTGATTTCTGCACATCTCTCTTGACTAGTGTTGTTCCTCATTCTTTTCAAGCCCACTCTTTCAACCCTAATATTGTTCTCGAGGTGCGATCAAAAATGTCCGTGACTACACCTATAAAAAGTAATGATAGTAGTCCTCACCTTGTGTAAAGTGACACACCACTCCCAGCTCTTCTGCACAATTGGAATGCTCCCTGGAAGTCCTTTGGGTGTGTCGAACATTATCTATGATTCGCGCTGGATCTTCATGGTGTCACAATGGCAACCTTTTTACATGGACTTCATCTGTGGAAAGAGGGAGAAGTCACGGAGGCAAATCGGGTGAGCAAGGGAGGTGGGGAGTGATAATAGTGTTGGTGTGGGCCAAAAACATGCACTATGAGTGGACATAATTTATAGTCTTGTTGGACATTGTGGGAGCACCAAATTATCATGAACATAAGAACATGGGGACAAAGTGAAGAACAGAGAACAATCTGCAGGAGAAAGCTGGAAAAAATATCCATAGTGAGAAACTGAAATTCATATATATAGCAAGCAGATCTCTCAAACTCGTCAAAATAAAAAATGAATACTAGAACATAGGAAAATAAGGAAGCTACAAGAGGCCGTGAGACCTACACGTGGTAGTTCCTGTATGTATGCCACAGTTCAGGTCGTCTGCACCTCGTGCTGTCCCTCCGATGCCTCAGAACAGCACAGTAGAACTCAGCATTGATAGTCTGGCCCTGGGGGATGAATTAACTATGCACAACCCTCAGTTCAGTTCAGTTGTGGGTCGGGAGTCTGGCCTTTTTCAACGGCACTCCCCGACGTGTTTCTTCTTGCTGTCTGGGTCTTTAATTAGTTGTCTTCTCTTATTCTATATTTTTAGTTTCTTTCTTCTTTTCTTCTTATTTTCTCTGGTCATCCAAAAACTGTTGATTGTTCTTTTTGCTTCTTCCACATTCCCATCTCCAAACAAATACTCTCCCACTATATCCTCTTCCTCCTCTATGTAAGGTTGTTGTAGCCTCGCACTTTTCTTTCTTTCATTATAGTATGCTGGGCACCATAACCCTGCGAATGTAGAAAAAAACGACAAACATGTTCTTGGTAATGCTCCTGTCGTGCCTTGCCATCATGGAGATTGTGGGCAACTCTACTGCAAAGACTGCCGTTTCCTCTCTGGGTTGTGGCCGTAGACCTGAATCAAGTCAGCGGTGATCAGCCTGCTGCTTTTGCTCTGGGCTCTGGAGTCCGGGCACACACTTGGCAGCAATGGGGTGCACGGGCAAATGGAATGTAAGGATTGCCTGAACTGATTTTAACCCCTTCACGCCCAGATCTTTCCTTTGCTATATAAAATCATCTGTTGTTAACCATGAAACTCCGAAAACTATCTGAATATACCAAATTACCTAGTGGACAAGAATACTAAACAGGTCATGTCTATAAAATATTGCTTATATTCACAAAAAATTGTCTAATGGTACCCAAATTACAATGGAAATTACGTTATGGGCCTCAAGGGGTTAAATGACACATTGATGATGTCAGTAACTTAATTGATTGTAAACCAACAATTCTGATCTATAACAATTCTGAAACAATTTATCCAATCAATTTCTTCAGGTGTTGAGCTCATTGAGCCTTGCCCACACCTTGTCCTCCAGTGACATTCCGCCCCTCTTGTACCACAAATGCCACTAAAAAAAACCTTCATTTCGCTCATTACTTCATTAGTCTAGGCCTGCTTTAACATTTACATAAGAACATAAGGAAATAAGGAAGCTACAAGAGGCCGTGAGACCTACACGAGGTAGTTCCTGTTGGTGGCCGTAGATCATTTCCAGGATCTAATTGCCTATTTCCTGAGTTGACACAAAATTTGATGCTTGCACTTTGCTCAAGTTTGATCTCTATAATGAAATCACAAATATGCATATGAACAGACAAAATCACATGCAGCACAAGTCCCAAAGCTCACAGTAAGATGCCACGTGGCACACTGAACCACAACTGTTACTGCTCACAAAACCCACTCCAACTTATAACTACATAGCCGGCAACCCAGGAATCTTATCTTCTAGAGCTGTGGTCCAGTTTTTCCTCTTACTTACATCTTGACGTGGGTGCTAAGCATAGCTCGCTGAAGGGAGGCTTGTGGCAGGCATTGTCTGGGACTCTTCTGCCCCGAGCCACTTCTTCAGACGCCACGTTTGTAGAACATGACACCGAAAATTAGTCAGGTCTTCCTTGAACTGATGACTCCGAAAATTGTAGACCCAGGGGTTCCAGGCACAGGCGGCCATGAACAGCCACCACGCCAGGTAGGAGAACAGTGTTTGCTGAGGGAAGGTGTATGCTATTGAGTTAAATACTATGTTGGTGGCCAAGGGTATGGTAGAGGTCAGGAAAAGGACAAACATCAATGACATGGTTGTCAAGACGTGCCAGTTATCTTCACTAAATTGTCGTGAAGCCTTCATTTTGAGACTCTTCCACTCTTTTGCAACGTGTATCTGTTGCTTCACAAAGTTCTTTATGGCCAACCCTGAGAAGGTGACAACAGTGAGTCCCAGTAGGAGGAAGATGAGAAACTGTCCATGGTAGATCACGTTGCGGATGCCACCTGGACCATGCCCTGATGCGCCCGTGGGCAGTTTTTCAAAGGTAAGCCTTTCGGCAGAGAGGCCACCGCCATCGTGAGCCGCAAGCCAGAGTGCATTACCAAGGCTGGTAATCCAAGATGCTGTGATGGCAAATAGGGTGCGACAGTAGGTAAAATAGTCTTTGTACCTCAGGTATCGCCCCGTAATGACAAATCTCTCCACACTGAGCACCATCAGCATCAGCAGCGAGGCGGTGGACGTGACGTGGAATAGTAAAGATTGGAACACTCGAAATCCGCTCTCTCTGGAAGAATTTGTGACGAGTATCTTTGAGGTCACGTTGACGGGCGGCTCAAAGGTGAGCTTCATACCCGGCGTCAGCTCGATATAGTCGGGCGTAGAGAAGAAAGGCGACAGGTGCTGCACGAAGGAAGGCACTATCACGAAGGTTGCTGTGAGCAGGTTGGAAAAGGCCAAGGAAGTTCTGAGTAGGCTTGATTCCTGAGAGCGGTGCCCTCCATTGAGCATGACCATCACTACTAACAAGTTGCCCACGATGCTTCCCACCATCACACAACCCACAAACACCAGTAGCAACACCTCTCCAGCCTGGCACGCCGCAGGCAGGTAACTCCATGCACCGTTGAGTCCATGATCCTCGGGCAGCCCGGCCCATATCACCAGGTACTGGGGGTAGCAGCAGGGCCAGTGACGGTTGAAAACCAAGTAAAGTGTTCCATTGTACTCTCGGTAGATGTGCTTGAGACTCTTGGTCATGTAGCCGCAATTTGGAGCATGCAGTGAGTGTCTTACGTTGGTGAGGCGGTACACCAGGCCTCCAATCTCACTGTCCACCACACTCTGACGCCCCTCGCAGAATTCTTGGAAGCACTCTGTATTGTTGTCCAGCAAGAAACTAGCAAGGTAAAGGTCATTGAAGAATTGTGGACAGATACTAGAATGAAAGAACACTACTCTATCATCCCAACATATGGTAAGAAATTTCCTCTCCTCACATTTGTTGAACCTTCGAAAAAGTGGCAGACAGATTTTTACGTAGTTTTTGTGTGCAATTACTTTCAAGGGTCCGACTTCTGATTGATATCTTACGATTGTAAGTGCTTCTGGATTGGCTTCAGTTAAAGAAAACACACGGTTACATATATTCCTCGTGTCTCTGAAATATCCTTCCCATTTAGTGTCATATTGCAAGCAAGCTTCCCGTGAGGAACCATGAAAACTAGGAGAAAACTTTTTTGGAGGATGATCACACAGGTACATGTTTCCCACTGTACTCCTCTCTGATGGAGCGTAGACAGTTGAGGCGTCCGTATACATGTTGGTCGAGGACTCTGTGAGGAAAGTTGTATTTCCTATGATTGGTGGCTTAGTTGACGCCTCACCGGTAGCTCCTTGGTCATCAGCTTCACGTTTATGTCTTGCAGGATCAGAGTGGCCACTGTTCCACACGGTCTTAGTGATTTCGTCCATCGGGACATCAATATGTTCAGGACTAATGAGTCTTGGCCTTTCAAAACCCATGAGATGAAAAGAAATCCTATTTTCTGTCTTGATTGTCCATGGTTTCCCTGGGACAGCAAGGGCCTCAGGTGGACGCAGAGGGGTGGGTGACCCATGCACTGAGGCAACAGGGGAGCGCCTGGACTTCTGTTGGTGATGAATTTCAATGTGATCGTTAGGAGGATTCTTTAAGTTTGTAGTCATTGCTGGAATGTCGCCTCCTCCCTCTGGTCCTGTGATACACACTGAGCCCATGACAGTGAGGTGGAGGAGGAGAAAAGATGTGGGCAGAATTCCTGAGAATTCCAGGCTGGGTGTCGCAACCATTTTACAAACATCTGGAAGAAATTAATGCAGAAAAATATTAGGTAAATTCCCACCCTGTCACATGAAATCCAATAAAGTAAAAGAAAAGATTGCACTCACAATATGGGTAATTTCAAATCAACTTTATGCATCATGTACTGATCCATAGGAAGGGATGTGAAACCAACAGAGCGGTACACTGCACAATTGGGCCCTTATGAATCCCGTCAGAAGAATCCTTTCACAGACTAACTGACAGGGTAACAATCACAATTCGGAGAATAAATCTGATTTACCAATACGTACTATATATTGACCTTGGAGCAATTCAAACCCCTTCTGCCCTAGACGTCGCCCCTCCAGTCAATGAAAATTAACACTAGGGGTCTGGGGGGCCCCAGTGAGGTTAGGTTACGTAATCAATGCCCAGGTTAGGTTAGTTAACTAACAAGGGGGTATGGGGGGGCACTTTGACCCCACCCCCACCCCCCGCCCCAAGTTATATCAGGAGAGTATTGGTCAATAGGGGATTGGCTGAAATCAAATGAATAGTCTGAGGCAGCTAATGGACTTTTTTCCATAACTCCTACATTAATTATGAGTGTAGCTCAGCGCTCGTACTAAATAAATAGCAAATACATCATTATAAGTGTACAGAAACTACGTCATTCATTCCCCATTAAGATTTCAGCTTTAAACTTTACTCTCATATCACACCGTACGATACTAATCCACGCTAGTTTAATCATAAGACAGACATTGATTAGGGCACTCACCCAGGAATTCACTGGCACCACCATTCCATCACCACTGGAACACAATCAAGCAGCAACTGAAGTATGGTGATGGTGTTAGTCTGCCAGCACCTACACATACACACACAAGTATTCAGGACTTCAAAGGCAAGCTGGATAATAGTAGATTTGGAGACGGGACAGTACAAGCATAGCTCTTTTCCTGTATGTTACAACTAGGTAAATACACACACACAAACAGGATGCTAGTCACGGGAAATACCACAGCTTTATCACTCAACCTTTTCAACTTGAGTTTCTTATGTTGTCGTGTGAATGTAGCTACTTGGATACCTAGCATACACACAAGTTACGTTTGATATAGAATTCATTAGATTTAGAAACACCCCAGTCTATCAGGGTGGCTTGGTGGTTGAGACTGTTTCGCACACTGCTTCCCTGTATTCTGATGAAGGTTGTGGTGGTGGTGGTGGAGGATGATGTAGTGATGATGGTGGTGGTGATGAAGGTTGTGGTGGTGGTGATGAAGGTTGTGGTGGAGGGTGGGTGGTGTGGTGTGATGAAGGTTGTGGTGGTAGTGGTGGTGGAGGGTGATGTAGTGATGATGGTGGTTGTGGTGGTGGTGGAGGATAGTGGATGGTGTAGTGATGATGGCGATTGTAGTGGTGGTAGAGGGTAGGTGGTGTGGTGGTGATTAAGGTTGTGGTGGTGATGGAGGATAGGTGGTGTGGTGGTGATGAAGGTTTTAAGGTTGTGGTGGTAGTGGAGGGTGATGTAGTAATGATGGTGACTCACCCCACTCACTGCACACATGCATTCATTCTGGCATGGTAGCTTTTGTATTCTTGCCTCGCTGTTGGTATGTACAATCACATAAGAACATAAGAAGAGCATAAGAAAATAAGGACGCTGCAAGAGGCCAGTTGACCTCCTCCAGGCAGCTCCTGTGCACCTAACACCTACCATCTGTTGCCTTCATCCAAAAATATGTCTACCTTTTCTTAAAATATCTACTGTCCTTGCACTCACCACATGCTTGCTGAGTTTGTTCCACTCCTCTACTGCCCTATTAGTAACCAAATGTTTCCTATATCTGGTACCTGAGCCATGAGGACCAACACATAACTCGTAGCCATCTCTCAGTGCCAGTAGTAGCATTGAAGTCGCCCAAGACAATGAGTGTGTCCCGAGGAGGACACTGGTCTAATATAGAGTCGAGTTTGGCGTAGAACATCTCCTTCTCTTCAGTTTCACGCACCTCGGTAGGAGACACTGCAATCAGAGACATGAAACCAAGAGTGTGTTTCATCCTCACCCACATTATATGCTCATCAACCAGAATAACCTCAACAACTGACAAGTGCAGTTTGCTGGAGATGCCTAAAGCTACTCCCTGGACACAGTGACCATTGCTCATGCCGGACCAGTAGTAGGTATAACTCCCACTGCTAGTCTCACCACTGCCAGGCCTCCTCGTCTCAGAGTGTCCCACTACATCCACCCTCAGCCTACTGAGCTCGCCCGATAGGAGAGGTAGTCGATGATCATCTGAGAGGCTCAGAACGTTCCAGGAGCCCACACGAAGAACCCTCCGGAGGTTTATTCCATGAGTGATTCGACGGGCAGGCGCCGCCTCTGCACCGCCCCGGCAACCCCCACAAGAAAAAGATGGGCTAGGGGGCCCTACCACTCGATTTATAGTGCGGGATTCCCGAGGGCTTTGCCCCGCACTCGTCATAGGCAGACCCCCCCCCTGCATCAGCATTGGAGGAGTCTGCGTGGTCGGGCCCCCCGGCAAAACTGGGTCGGGGGCGCGGTTATCACGCCCCCGACCTCTACCTCTTATTGTGTTTGTGGCTTAAGTTTAGTTTTTACAGGGAGGGGGTGCACGCCCGTCCCCAACCAATCTATGTCAGGGATTACGTAGGGATTACGTACTGCTCACCGTGGCCAGGGACGCAGAACCCCCTGTAGGGATTAGCCCCAGGCTGCCCACTATTTCACCCATAGCTAGGACTGGATGGCCATTGACTCAATAGTGAGTTCATCTGCCCTTAAAGATGGTCTTATTTTTAGTCCATCTGGGTGTCCAGCACACCCTCCTCACTGGTAGAACCAGTGGGGTAGCCGGTTTAGTCGCCGACGATCCGACCATGCGGCTGGTTGTACTGGGTTACATGTTACCAGTAGCAGGGGACAACCCTGACCAGACTCCACATCTCAATGATTGTCACCTCGTTAACTTGTCACCTAGTTCAACTATTTAATTTACCGCTATCATCACGCCATAACCCAGCAACTATATCGACATTATAAGCTCAGTGTGGGGTGCGCGAATGACTTTATAACACGTTGGTGTATATTTCATCTATATTTACAAAGGTACTTCGTGTGATTGCCACACTGAGGGGCCAGATGGAGTTCTGTGGAGTCAATATGGACCCTCTGCCCTGCCGCCGTTATCTGATGAAGGGAACACTGTACATATACCATGCTATAAGTCAAACGTACACACATATTTTGACTATGCAAAAAGCTGAACTATACCCAAGCACTCACTATAGTACCCAAACACTCCCTTATAGAGTTCTTCGACAGTATCACACACGAACAAGCACCGCAGTAAACTGAGCTGTTTCCTCCACGAACCAAAGACCAGCGGCCTCAAGATGCCGTCATAAAGTAGGTCCGTTTCTGTTTCTCTATCTTCTTACTTTCTGTGGACTGTAGTGTCATCAGCAACATGATGAGACAAGGGATAATGACTAGCTTTTCAATAACGAATTAAATAAATTCAATATCTCAGCTAGGTGTGTTGATGAATGGCTGGAAGCTTCAAAACTTAGGTAACTACCTACAGCTCTTGTATCAGAAGTATCCACGTCCACGACAATAAGCGAGTCATGGCCAATCAGAGGCTGTTTCATAGTTAAATGCCATTTTGGCAATACGTAATAAAATGCAATTTTTTCAACTTCAACCTTTTTTTTACTGCATTTTGTGCAAACATCCAAAAAATATGGTTGTTTACTGATATTCTGCAAATCTATTACTTATAGGTACTTTTTGTAAATGATTTGAGAAAAAATAATAATAATTACCTCAGGATCTTGTCAAAATATTAACTGAGATTCCTACAAAACATGATGGTAATATCACCTGTGTGCATTATACTTTACACCTTGAAAAATGTTTCCCATGCAAAGGGGACAGGATTACAGTAATAAGAGACTATAAATGTTGTACCTTTATTTACATAGTTTACAAAAACGGTTCTAGAAGCTGCCATTGCCACAAACCTGTTTATTGTCAAGATTTTTCAGGTTTATTTTCATCATAATGAAGTGTGAGCTACTAAACAGCTTGGCTGCTTCAATAGCATATGAATCAGCTGCCAACAGATGGATGATGTTTATCTGTGTGTTCTATTTATAAGCTGTCTACCTTGGTTAAGAAAAGAAAAAGCACAACCATGACAGTCATGATGTCACTATGAACTCATGACTGAAATGACAGAAATAAAAAGGTGACAGTCTGGTTTTTTTTTGGTTTTTTTTACATCTATGCCTATAGCACCTGTAGGCAGTGACCTCCAGGGCTCGGATGATCACTTGAGGGCTGTGATGGTTGGCCCCCGCCCGTTGGTGGCGCAGGCAGGATTTTTATAATGACGCCTGTAATTAGAGGCTCATGGCACCTCCGTGTCCTCCGATGCACTCACAATCGAAGGTAGAGTTAATGGGCAGCATGTGGGTGTTCTTAAAGTAATCGTCCAGACCCATTTTTTCTTTGCATAATTGTGTTGAATGTTCATTCAAAATACCTAATCCACAAAAAATTATTCATTTCCACGCCTTATTTCCCTAGAAACATGACTTTTGTAAAAAGCGCAGGAAAAACAACAGCCCCATTCCAGCCGTGGCGGGAAACTTGCTGGCGACGTCACACGAGTGAGCCTCCCAGCCCAGCCCTATACAAATACATGGAGACTCGGAGAAAAATGTAGTACTTGGGGAATTTTGGGTGTTTCTGATTTTTTTTTTTTGCGATGTGGCATATACTTGCATCCTTCATGAATACAGCAAGAAAGCTGTG
>JACEEZ010008841.1:190000-317500 GCA_016584305.1 Chionoecetes opilio | reverse complement strand
ATCACTGGGCTAGGATGTCGGCATGACGTGCAGAGGACCTCCTGTGAGCCCTCAGGACGCTGCCCACCTTACACGGGCTTATGAACCTGTGTGCAAGCTGTCTTGGGATGACTTCTGAGTCAGGTGAACATCCTGAAGACCAGGATTACCAAGTCATCATTGTCATCAAAGGAAGAAGACAAATGTTTTCTTCACAGGGCTGATAGGTTGCCTCAAGGCAGACCTAGAAAGAAACACGGTCGCTCTGCACACGCCACACCAGTGCATTTTTTAACATCACAACTGGGCAACCAAAATGTCTCCCAATGATGGAAAACTGTCGCCCAGTAAGAACAATTTTAAGCTACTGGGCAACAAGATATTTGTTCATAAAATCCTTCCTGGATACAATGGTTCATCTTATCTGTGTGTGTTAGATCCAAAAGTGCACTCTTATTACTGCATATAATTTTCATTTATATACAGCATACAAAAGGGTTAAGTTAATGTATCCAAAAAACTATATTTTAACAGGTAGGCCTTTACCTTTCTGGATATCCAAAGAATGTCGCCCACTAATATTTGCTTAAAAAATGCACTGTGCCACACCCACTACCCTGCCTCTGCATGACATAGAGGAGCAGGTACTGAGGGAGTTGATAGGGTCATTTATAAGGCCAGGACTGGAACATACAGTCATAGTTTGGTCACCCTACATGAAAAGGCAAACAATCAAATGATATTACAAACAAAGAATAGCTTTTCAAATGTCACATAAGCAAAGACTGGACAGATTGCAGTACCCAATAGCAGAGGAAAGAAGGAAAGGAATAACTTGATTATGATCTTTTGAGCAAGTGACGGGGAACAATGAACTGAAAAGATCAATTAATTACGTATTGATATTATTATTATTATTACTTTTACTGTGGAAAGCTAGAATCATAAAACCTGAAAAATCAAAGCATAATTTACCCCAAAACAGGATTCCAGAGTTGGCACATCATAGCAAAGAGAGAGAGAAAGAATCCTTGGGGGAACAAATGGACTATATTCTTAAATTGCTGGGGTTTTTTTTGCATTCATTTCATCATACAAAATTTGTTTTAGCTTTCCAACTCTTTTCAATATCCTAATCAAGCCTATCACACGCCAGGAGTGCCAGACTGACCTTGAAAATCCCATGCATGACCTCGTGTAAGCAATATGACCCTTGTGTCGTGCATTGACCTTGTATGCCATGACCTGCTGTCTAGGAATTTATTTTCATTCAGTAGTTTTTTTAGTTTTTTACATCACAAAGGACTGACCAAGGACACAACAAAAAGAGGTAACACACAGCCCGCTTAGTTGCCAGTATAAAGAAGACAGTAAGAAAAAAAAAGAAAAAAAAATCATAGATGTTCTTAGCTCTCACCCCCCCTCCACCCAGTGTATGCCCCACATCCACCAAGATGTCGCCAAGGTCGCCTAGAGAGTGAGGTGACAAGAAAGATATGCATAGGTGGAATCCATGCTGGGAGTACAGAAGGCTAACATCCCCGCAGCCCCTCCATAATGGCAAGATAGTAGCATTGGAGCAGGTGAGTTTATGAGATGACTGAATTGTGCAATGATGAGGTACACGGACATGTAGGCCTACAGGTGTACAGGTGAAGGCCTTCTGCCATGGCCCTCCCCTCGAGGTAATTCCCAGGCATGGGGTCAGAGCACTCTAGATGACAGACTACTAGGCCAGCCAACCTGCCACAACAGCCGATACATTTCAAACATTACAAAACAAATTACAAACACAAGAGCATAATATTCACTGTGGTTGGAGATTGGAAGCAAAGGGTTGATGTCACACTGAGGGAGTGCTCACAGTATTTTATTACATAGCAAATGCTGCACTGAAGTCTCTTTGAGAGGATTAAAAAGTCAGTAAAAAGATCTCGTGTCTTTTATGATCCTCGTGCCCTTGAGATAAGAATGTTGGGAAGTGATAAGACACTGAGGGTTCCCTTTCCAGCATGCTGCTATCAGGAACAACATCTGCTGCCGGCTTATAATTGTGCACTCAAGTGGCACTCTGAGCTGCTAGAGGGAAATGGCGTACTGTACTTATGGTGATATAACTAGTGCCCACTTTTTAAATATTTCACATGAACAAATATGAACATTTGATCACATGCTATGATTTGATTTAGAATTGCTCCAACAAGCACACTCTATAAAGTAGACAACCTGTGCACACTTCCTCAGGTGACCAGTAGCCTACAGGGACCATCACAATAACAGGTGTTACGCCACCACCAACACATCAACAGGAGAGAGGAGGACACCATAAACTTGACTCAATGCTGTGAGGCATACACCGTAAAGATGAACTAAAACAAGGAAAATAATCTTTACACTTACCCAGTACCACATGCCACATCTAGAATGTTGTGGCAATTCTGCTTTCGCAGGAGCTGAACAATAAAGTTGCGATACACTTGCGTCCGTTCATTCTTGTCACCAATGTAGAGTTCCCACAGCTTAGCTGCCGTGCCATCTGCATACTGGTCCTTCAGGCCTTCTGCTGGGATGCCGAGGGTTCGAGTGCGATAAACTCTGTTGTCAGTCATTGTTGTGGAGGCAGTGGCAGGGATGTGGTGGTGGTCTGCAGCTGTTCTAACACTGCTTGTAGATTGCTCTGGTGACTGTTAAATAAGAAATGTGGGTTACTTGTATTCTATAACATTTATTTGTAGACAAGTCACATTTTTGTTAATGGTGAAAATTGGTTTATATGTACTATGTATTCTACAGCAGTCAGTGTTTGTAGACTCATCACCTCACAACTATTCTACACAGTTGCTCATCTTAAAAGTCAAATTAGGACATACAGTACATTACGATAGTCTTGCCTGGCATAGACATCCATTTGTTTCTCTGCTTTAGGCAAATAAAGAAAAGACACCCTTCTCTGAACCCTATAAATACTTCCAAATGACAAATACATAGAGAAGAAATAAGACACACATCATAACCTTAACTTATAGTAGTGGTACAGTTTATGTAGGTAAAATTTCAAGGAAAATGCATTCAAGAATGAAACACCAAACCCGTGAAGTATTAGTTAGAGGCCTTGGTTGTAAATAATGCCACCAATCAACCCACAACAGTTACAGGTACTGTCACCTTCAGTCAGACAATTACTAGTGGTGATCCAGCAGCCCAGTGGTTCCGTGCTCAATGTCCCGCAGCGCAGGACAAATTGACAAACTCTTACACACTGCCTCTTACTTTCTCTTATCAGGGTTCCTGACGTATGAGCACCAGGATTGTTGGCAACTGAATGACTGATTAGATAAACATGATTTATTTACATATTTATTAATATTATTTTTTTACATCACAAAGGTGATGTAAAAACATCACCAAAACATTTTTTACATCACCAAGGGTGATGACGTTTTTGGCCGAGGGCAAAAAAATAAGAAGGAACACAAAGCTCACTTAACCCCTTCACGCCCAGATCTTTCCTTTGCTATAAAAAATTGTATGTTGTCGAGCCATAAAATTACAAAAAGTAACTGAATATACCAAATTAGTTAGTTGACAAGGATACTAAACAGGTCATATATATATATATATATAAAATATTGCTTATAGTCACTAAAAATTGTCTAATGGTACCCAAATTACAATGCAAATTACGTTCTAGGTCTCAAGGAGTTAAGATAGGATATGCATGAGTCATCCTTGAGGCCTGAAATACATATAAATATAAGAGAAATCCCGCTTATTATTCTCAGGGGTGGATTAAGCCATGCAATTAATTCCCTGCATATTAGCTCACCAAGCTAACAGGTTCTTGGTGATGTCACTTATTAGTGATCTATTATTGTTCTAGCAGTTGTGTTGCCTTGGATCCAATCCTTCAGATGTTAAACTGATACTTCACAATGTTCACACCACTAATTACAAATTTTATCATGGTTTATCAAGGAAAAATCTTACAATATCACTCTGCACCAACTTGCAAATAAATAAATTAACGGTAAATTATTACAATAGGACCGAAATTCCCTACACAATTGGGAGTGTGGTTTCTGTTCACCTTTTTGGATTTTAAGAAACATTCTCTCTAAGAATCTTCCGTCGCAAATCAATACTTTCGGAGATATAAGGTGTTTTGGTCAATTTACAGTTTCACCCAACCAACGATTTTCTGATGCGCCTTATGTTTTTCTGGTGTGTTTTTATGTGTTTTGAATGAATCTGCTAACCGTTTCTGTCGCAATTCTTTTTTTCTTCTTTTTTTTTGGCAAAAATGACAAAAAAAACAAAAAAAATTAACCTAAACCTAACCTAACCTAATCTTTACCTAACTCAAAAAAAAAAAAAACGGTTAGCAGATTCGGTTAATATGGAGGAGAGTTTCACGTTCGTTTTCAGAGACACCAACTACTTTTGCTTGGCCTACAATAGGTGCTTGTTCTAATGGTGTTAGTTTTATTTTGCGCAAACCAAACCAAAAAAAAAAAAAAAAAAAAAATGTATATTTTGTGGTTAAGGTTAGGTTAGGTTTCTTTAAAACCTGTAAGGTAAGGTAAGGTAAGGTTAGGTTAGGTTAGGTTAGGTTAGGTTAGGTTGGGTTGGGTTGGGTTGGGTTGGGTTGGGTTGGGTTGGGTTGGGTTGGGTTGGGTTGGGTTGGGTTGGGTTGGGTTGGGTTGGGTTGGGTTGGGTTGGGTTGGGTTGGGTTGGGTTAGGTTGGGTTAGGTTAGGTTAGGTTAGGTTAGGTTAGGTTAGGTTAGCAGATTCATTCAAAACACATAAAAACACACCAGAAAAAAGTAGTTTCGTCCACCAAAGTGAGTTCGGTGTTCATCTGGACTAATACCAAAGCATATGACAGAGTAGACTGGGAGGGAATGTGGGATGTATTGAAGGGTTAAAGAGTGTGTATGGAGTGGAGTATGTATGTATAACTATTATTATATATTAACTAATAAGCTTTTACCTGTGATTATGAATACCTAACCTAACTGACCTTTACCTAACCTAACGGTAACCTAACCTAACCATTACCGTCGGCGAGTTTTCCCGATTTGTGTAGGGACGAGCATTTCGGTAGACGAGAGTACCAGGGACCATGAGGCAAGGATGGGTAATGTCACCGTGGTTATGCAACTTGTTTATGGATGGAGTAATAAGATAAATCAAAGCAAAATCTAACCTAACCATTACCGTCGGCGAGTTTTCCCGATTTGTGTAGGGATAAAAATATCGGTAGACGACAGTACCAGGTACCATGAGGCAAGGATGGGTAATGTCACCGTGGTTATGCAACTTGTTTATGGATGGAGTAATAAGATAAATCAAAGCAAAGGTTGGTGATGTTGGTGTAGACTCAAGAGTATTCATTGGCTCGTCAAGTAACACTTAAACTATGATGTACCACTACTTATTATGAGGAAAGGCAACAAAAGGAACTCAATTAATAAGGTATTTTAATACTATCATAACCATGAATATGTACAACCTACAAAGATAAGACTACGACGATGAAAATAATTCACGTTGTTTTGGGCGAAATTGATATTCCAGGTGCTATATTTCCGTGCTCGCTGACAACATAGAGAAGACCTGAGGTGATGGTTGATGAGCAAAGGCTTCTAAACCAGGAAAACAGTCACAGCAGAGTCTCATTAAGAAGTAAGCAAGTGGTAGGGACACATTACGTACCTACCAGTTGCTTACCTTTTGACGAGGCTCTGTTATGACTCTGTTTTCTTGGTTTAGAAGCCTCTGCACATCAGCCATTACCTCAGGTCTTCTCTTTAGTGTTGTCAGCGAGAACAGAGCACAGTAATATAGCACCTGGAATATCAATTTCGCGCAAAATAACTCGAAATTCTTCCATCGCCGTAGTTTTCCCTTCATAGGTCCACCCGCGGCGACCCCGACTTATCCCCACAATGCACCGATGTAAACAAACCGTGACGTAGTTATGGGTAGGGTCCATTACCGCAGATTCATTCAAAACACATAAAAACACACCAGAAAAACATAAAGCGCATCAGAAAATCGTTGGTTGGGTGAAACTATAAATTATCCGATGTTTTTAATAGGAAGGAGTGTACATGTATATGATATGAAAATTAAACTAACCTAACCCCACCTTTTGACTCACTAACCTAACCTAATCCCAAGCTTTAACCTCCTAACTAAAGCCAAATCTGCATTAAAAAAGTGTCCGGTCCGCAGCAAGGGAAGAACAGAGGCGATGCAGGTCACAAGAGGAAGAAGAGTGTGGCGGACACTTTTATCTCGCCTCCCTATAAACAACATGTCATTATCTCCAAAAGTAATGATTTGCGACGGAAGCTCATAGAAAGAATGTTTCCTAGAATCCAATAAGGTAAACAGAAACCAAACTCCCAATTGTGTAGGGAATTTCGGTCCTAGTGTAAAATAATACCCCCATCTGTCAACACCTGCCAGTACCCAGCTGTCACCACCTGCCAGTACCCAGCTGTCACCACCTGCCAGTACCCAGCTGTCACCACCTGCCAGTACCCAGCTGTCAACACCCAGTGACATCACAACCCACCTGTTGTTGACACACAGTCGATCACGAGTGTTTACAGCTTCTTGGTATTTGTGGCGGAATTATCCAGTTATGTTATCAGCTGTGTATCAGTGTGTAATCAGTCAGTTGGCATGTCACAGCCTCGGAGACTCTTGCAGCGGCCAGCCACTTGACCGCCGCATGGGTTGCGTCACAGCTGATCGTCACTGTTGCCAAATGCTGCGAGCCTGTGCGAGGGAAATGTATGATTGACTGAAAATTTAAGTAGATACATGTCTATATTCCGAAATAAATCTTAATAAATTGCATAAATTATTATAATGAGATATCCAAAACAAGAAGAGGTTAATTATGTAAGAAAATTATTAAATTAAAGACTACGTCGCATACTAGACCACGTCGCATACTAGGTAGAGTGTAGAGTCCACATCAGCTGGCAGTCACTCTTTCTTGCTTTCTCCTTCTCAAAACATTGATTGCATAATACAGTTTAAGGATTTTGCCGGCCATGCAGCAACAAAACTGTAATCTTCTCTGTAAGACCGGATAAAAAAGAATTCCGGTAATTTGATATCTGGCACTACCTACCTACTGCAATGACGAATTCACTTACTTGGGAACTTTCATTTATTTATCTTCCTTGCACACTAACAAAAGGCCCCACACACTAACAAAAGCCCCCACACATTAACAAAAGCCCCCACACATTAACAAAAGCCCCTACACATTAACAAAAGCCCCTACACATTAACAAAAGCCCCCACACATTAACAAAAGCCCCCCACACATTAACAAAAGCCCTTCACTCATTAACAAAGCCCCCCACACATTAACAAAAGCCCCCACACATTAACAAAAGCCCCCACACATTAACAAAAGCCCCCCACACATTAACAAAAGCCCCCCCACACATTAACAAAAGCCCCCACACATTAACAAAAGCCCCCCACACATTAACAAAAGCTCCCCACACATTAACAAAAGCCCCCACACATTAACAAAAGCCCCCACACACTAACAAAAGCCCCCCACACATTAACAAAAGCCCCCACACATTAACAAAAGCCCCCCACACATTAACAAAAGCCACCACGCATTAACAAAAGCCCCCACTTATTAACAAAAGCCCCCCACACATTAACAAAAGCCCCCACACATTAACAAAAGCCCCCCACACATTAACAAAAGCCCCCACACATTAACAAAAGCCCCCCCACATGAAGAAAAGCCCCCACACATTAACAAAAGCCCCCACACATTAACAAAAGCCCCCCTCACATTAACAAAAGCTGCCATGTACATTAATATTCACTCCAACACGTAGATATACAGGGTGTAACACGAGTTTCTGCAAATATTGAGACAGATGATATATCGTATAATGGACCCGTTTACTCTACTTGAGGTAAGGATTGATTTGACATCTTCAAGCCTCATATAGTTGGGCAGTGATGTTGATTTTTCTATGTGAACAGTATTTTTGATGATACAGCCAATTTAAGTACAGGAAAATGTATACGCTCTAAAACGACTGGCGCCATGTTGTGACGTCACTAGCTTAGACAACAGAGCAAAACAGCTGTGAAGCGGCCGCTACTATTATGTACTACCTACTAATAGCGTATTTTCGCGACCGCTCTGGCCCGGTCTGGACTGGGCTAGTCCCGGGCGGTCACTGTTTTTGCGAGGCAGTCTAGAACGGGCTAGCCCAGTCCAGTCCGGTCCGACCCACATACCAGGACCACCTTGGACCAGTGTGGGGAGAACTGGCGCATGCGCACTACAGTCAGCGGGGAAGGCGACCAGGAGCTTCTCGTGCTGCTGATAAGACATGAAACACCATGATGGCCGACCATAAGACTAAAGTATCACAGGTGTGGTAGTTGTAAAGTCTTCAGCACAGGTTAAAAGGCGGACGACAAAAAGGATATTGACAAGATGGACGCCTGCCGCCTCCACAGTTCAGTTCAGTACCGCCCACTCGATCCCCCAGCCAATAGGAACGACGAATGGGACGGGGCCAGTCTCGATGTATTTTCGCGACCATCAGTCCACCCTGACCCGGTCCGGACTGGACTGAACCAGGGCGGTGAACGTCACGAAAATGCGCTATAATACACCAACTTGCATTACCCCTACTACCGCAAGATGACCAGTAATCCTCCTTCAAGTGATGTAGTAGGTATTCACTGTGTTTGTGAATATGTAAGTTGTAGTTTATAAGGAAAAAGTGGATAGACAGAGATAAGTGGCCCGTGACACCTGACAAGTGATGACTTCTGGGATCGGCATTCCTTATTGGGAGCTTAAATGAACCTGCAATGAAATGTAAAGCTAGACAGATAGACGAACTCATAGAGGAACAGGTAGAAATGTATGGCTTTCTTTCCCCACATAAGCAAAACACACCCTTCGTCACTCTACTCACCACTACAACCTTTACTAACCATACATTTCTACCTGTTCCTCTATGAGTTCGTCTATCTGTCTAGCTGTACATGTCATTGCAGGTTCATTTAAGCTCCCAATAAGGAATGCCGATCCCAGAAGTCATCACTTGTCAGGTGTCACGGGCCACTTCGCTCTGTCTATCCACTTTTTCCTTATAAACTACAACTTACATATTCACAAACACAGTGAATACCTACTACATCACTTGAAGGAGGATTACTGGTCATCTTGCGGTAGTAGGGGTAATGCAAGTTAGTAAGGTTAGTTAGGTTAGTAAAATAAAACTATAATTTGCGGTTTGCTGAGCCAAAACAAGCCGATCAGCTGATCAGGCGAGATCTGAGTCTACAGTTACTACGTCACAACCAATCACAGCGCGTTCCGCAGTGTTGTGATATTTCGGCCCAAAAAAGGCCATATATTTCATTTATGGTGCATTTCTCAGCAAAAAGAATATGAGTAGGCTACAGTGATATGTAGCCTATATTGCACCCAAAGCTTTATAATACTCCGTGTTTTAGGTGTGAGTAAACGGGTCCATTCTATGTAGAAAATGCTCTATACACATGCTTTTTGAAGCTTCCTTTAGACGTGAGATGAATTGTAAAAAATCACGGCGGCCGGTATTGTCACAGCGATGCAACGTATGGAGGTGCATTCGCGGTTGCCACTCGGTGATATTTTGAATTATTTAATCATAATTTTTACTTGAAATGGAACATTAATTTAGCTTTTAAAAACACAATTGGTATTAATGGACTTGTTATTTACCAAATAAGCAGTACATGCGAACAGCATGGCGGTAATAAGCAATACTGTAAAAGGCTACTTGGCAACATGTTGGAGCGGGGTAGGAAGGAGGGGAAGGAGGAGGAGGAAGGCGAGTCACTACCTTCTCACCAGCTCAGAGACGATGCCAAGTAGCCTTTTACAGTATTGCTTATTACCGCCATGCTGTTCGCATGTACTGCTTATTTGGTAAATAACAAGTCCATTAATACCAATTGTGTTGTTAAAAGCTAAATTAATGTTCCATTTCAAGTAAAAATTATGATTAAATAATTCAAAATATCACCGAGTGGCAACCGCGAATGCACCTCCATACGTTGCATCGCTGTGACAATACCGGCCGCCGTGATTTTTTACAATTCATCTCACGTCTAAAGGAAGCTTCAAAAAGCATGTGTATAGAGCATTTTCTACATAGAATGGACCCGTTTACTCACACCTAAAACACGGAGTATTATAAAGCTTTGGGTGCAATATAGGCTACATATCACTGTAGCCTACTCATATTCTTTTTGCTGAGAAATGCACCATAAATGAAATATATGGCCTTTTTTGGGCCGAAATATCACAACACTGCGGAACGCGCTGTGATTGGTTGTGACGTAGTAACTGTAGACTCAGATCTCGCCTGATCAGCTGATCGGCTTGTTTTGGCTCAGCAAACCGCAAATTATAGTTTTATTTTACTAACCTAACTAACCTTACTAACTTGCATTACCCCTACTACCGCAAGATGACCAGTAATCCTCCTTCAAGTGATGTAGTAGGTATTCACTGTGTTTGTGAATATGTAAGTTGTAGTTTATAAGGAAAAAGTGGATAGACAGAGATAAGTGGCCCGTGACACCTGACAAGTGATGACTTCTGGGATCGGCATTCCTTATTGGGAGCTTAAATGAACCTGCAATGAAATGTAAAGCTAGACAGATAGACGAACTCATAGAGGAACAGGTAGAAATGTATGGTTAGTAAAGGTTGTAGTGGTGAGTAGAGTGACGAAGGGTGTGTTTTGCTTATGTGGGGAAAGAAAGCCATACATTTCTACCTGTTCCTCTATGAGTTCGTCTATCTGTCTAGCTTTACATTTCATTGCAGGTTCATTTAAGCTCCCAATAAGGAATGCCGATCCCAGAAGTCATCACTTGTCAGGTGTCACGGGCCACTTATCTCTGTCTATCCACTTTTTCCTTATAAACTACAACTTACATATTCACAAACACAGTGAATACCTACTACATCACTTGAAGGAGGATTACTGGTCATCTTGCGGTAGTAGGGGTAATGCAAGTTAGTAAGGTTAGTTAGGTTAGTAAAATAAAACTATAATTTGCGGTTTGCTGAGCCAAAACAAGCCGATCAGCTGATCAGGCGAGATCTGAGTCTACAGTTACTACGTCACAACCAATCACAGCGCGTTCCGCAGTGTTGTGATATTTCGGCCCAAAAAAGGCCATATATTTCATTTATGGTGCATTTCTCAGCAAAAAGAATATGAGTAGGCTACAGTGATATGTAGCCTATATTGCACCCAAAGCTTTATAATACTCCGTGTTTTAGGTGTGAGTAAACGGGTCCATTCTATGTAGAAAATGCTCTATACACATGCTTTTTGAAGCTTCCTTTAGACGTGAGATGAATTGTAAAAAATCACGGCGGCCGGTATTGTCACAGCGATGCAACGTATGGAGGTGCATTCGCGGTTGCCACTCGGTGATATTTTGAATTATTTAATCATAATTTTTACTTGAAATGGAACATTAATTTAGCTTTTAACAACACAATTGGTATTAATGGACTTGTTATTTACCAAATAAGCAGTACATGCGAACAGCATGGCGGTAATAAGCAATACTGTAAAAGGCTACTTGGCAACATGTTGGAGCGGGGTAGGAAGGAGGGGAAGGAGGAGGAGGAAGGCGAGTCACTACCTTCTCACCAGCTCAGAGACGATGCCAAGTAGCCTTTTACAGTATTGCTTATTACCGCCATGCTGTTCGCATGTACTGCTTATTTGGTAAATAACAAGTCCATTAATACCAATTGTGTTTTTAAAAGCTAAATTAATGTTCCATTTCAAGTAAAAATTATGATTAAATAATTCAAAATATCACCGAGTGGCAACCGCGAATGCACCTCCATACGTTGCATCGCTGTGACAATACCGGCCGCCGTGATTTTTTACAATTCATCTCACGTCTAAAGGAAGCTTCAAAAAGCATATGTGTATAGAGCATTTTCTACATAGAATTATACGATATATCATCTGTCTCAATATTTGCAGAAACTCGTGTTACACCCTGTATAGGCATACATCAGTTTTGTCTACATTCTTCCTACACATTAACCCTTTCACGCCTGCAGACCACGCAGGGCAGATCTTTCATTTGCTATATAAAATCGTCTGTTGTTAGCCATAAAATTACGGACTGAATATACCAAATTAGTTAGTGGACAAGGATACTAAACAGGTCATATCTATAAAATATTGCTTATATTCACTAAAAATCGTCTATTACCACCCAGAATGGAAATTACGTTCTGGGCCTTAAGGGGCTAAGTGATAAAGCTTATTACAACCCCTTCAGCTTCTGGCCCGTGCTGCTGCTGGACGCCTTGCCCCATGCAGCCCTACACCCTTCCATTTCCCTTCTAGCTGTCTCTCTCATTCCCACAATATATGTAAAGCTCAATAGGAAATTTTTCGTGTTATTAGATCTCATGAGTAATAAACTGACTCAGCTAGAAACATCAACTTCTGGCATGGGAGGATGTGTGTTGGGTATTCCCTACACATTGCATTATAAAACTAGTCCTCGGTTACTGAATGTTCTACTGTAATACAATCTGTGCTGTTTTGGCATGTTGGAGTGAGTTCTTATTGTGCTGTCATGGCTAGAGGTAACCATAGAATAATTCGGACTTTCAGCTAATTCGACCCAGGCCTCCCACCAATTAGATCGAATTATACAGGGTTTACTGTAAATATAGGGACAATCTATTCTGTTTTGTAATGAGTATGCTGGGAACAACCTTAAGTACAGCGTATGTGTTTATGCAAGAACATTCATTATCAAGGCTTATCTTTGTTCAAGGCTGTCCCACTTCCCTCTCTCTACCTAGGTAACTCTTCCTCCTTCATGATTATTGTATGTCAGTCCCCTACGATAATAACGCTGATAATGCTACGATAACAATGAAATAATGAATAATAATGAATAGGCTGAAGACTTAAATCAAACACGTAGTTTAAATAGCATCTTGTATTCTACAGAAGTACAGGAAACCTTATATTTTCACACAATCTATATTGCTTTTTGGGGGGATTACAACCTCAAGCTTATTATCTTACATCAAGAATAAAAGTTTTGTAGAGTTTTATAAATTCATCCAAAACCAATATGGGTTAGATATTAAAGTCCTGCTGAAGTTACAAGACTTACTACCGTAGATAACTCTATTGTCGCCAGTCACTTGCCACTGCACTAATGTCGCCAGGCACAATATACTGTATTACGAATTATAGCATCACTACATACTTTTATGTGCCACTGGAGACGTATGCACAGTAGTAGTTTATATTTTGTACATCACACTAAATGTCTTCAGTGGCACATACAAGTCTGTAATAATGCTAAAATTCGTAATATATTGTGCCTGGCGACATTAGTGCAGTGGCATGTGACTGGCGACTATAGTGTTATCTACGGTAATAATTAAAGCAAGTATAACCTACTGAGCAGAGAAAAGACAGCCAGCATGGAATAAAATCTAGATGGCCTCTAGTAATACCTTAACTATGTCACAGCTCCAAAGGATCACCTAGGTATATAACAAATACTTCATTCTTTATCATATACGTACTTGACATCTATTTGCAGAATATACTTTATATAGCATAGTTAGCTAGCTTTGCTTTGTTTCACCAATAGGAGTAAATCACAACTACAAGTATACCACAATATCCGATCTATGAATTTATAATGTATGTAGTCTATATATAGTTGATTGCAAAATACTGAAATTTGACTATATTAATGAATGGAATGGACCCTACCCATAACTACGTCACGGTTTGTTTACATCGGTGCATTGTGGGGATAAGTCGGGGTCGCCGCGGGTGGACCTATGAAGGGAAAACTACGGCGATGGAAGAATTTCGAGTTATTTTGCGCGAAATTGATATTCCAGGTGCTATATTACTGTGCTCTGTTCTCGCTGACAACACTAAAGAGAAGACCTGAGGTAATGGCTGATGTGCAGAGGCTTCTAAACCAAGAAAACAGAGTCATAACAGAGCCTCGTCAAAAGGTAAGCAACTGGTAGGTACGTAATGTGTCCCTACCACTTGCTTACTTCTTAGTGTGTGTGTGGGTGCAGGTGGAAGGCGCTCTCATTCTACCTGTTCTTCTATGAGTTCGTATATCTGTCTAGCTGTAGGCTACATGTCATTGTAGGTTCATTTGAGCTCTTTGTAAGGAGTTGCGATGCCTAAAGTCATCACTTGCCTGTTGTCATGGGTCACTTGTCCCTGTCTAATCACTTCTTCCTTATAAACTACAACTTATATATTCACAAACAGTGAAACCTACCACAAAACTTGAAGGAGGATTATTGGCCATCTTGCGGTAGTAGGGGTAATGCAAGTTAATGTTACTGTGGAGCGGCCCGCTGCGGCCGCTTGACAACCCTATGTTGTTGACGTCACAGCATGGCGCCGGTCGTTTTAGGGCGCACAAATTTTCCTCCACTTAAAATGGCTGCATCATCAAAAATACTGTTCACATCGAAAATTCAGCATCACTGCCCTACTATATGAGTCTTGAAGATTTCCAATCTATCGTTACCTCAAGTAGAGTAAATGGGTCCATTTAGGGTTTCCCGGCACACCTTGGCTTGTATTATTCATTCAGTCACCACGCACGGGATGCAGTTGCCACACACTCTATCATGTATTCCCCGCACGCACAAACACTACGTTGTAACCTTGGTATACACTGCGCAATCATCACCGCCTGGGCATCGAGAACATAATCTCTATTCCAATCATATTCCTACACTTAATAAATTACTGCTCAATACAAGAATTCATTAATATTTTCCGAGTAATAAGAAATCATAATCCAATCATGTGCACTCCCCTCACCGTTTCACTCTTTCTCTATAACCTCTTCACTTTTTTATGCTTTGCCATAGTGCCATGTGACCTCTGATGTCTGGCACATTTCCACCTTTTTGGCATTAAATCAATCAATCAATCCAATATCACTCCCACGCAATATTAGCATTCAGTTCCACAAAATCTCTAAATTCTGGTTGTCACATTATCACTTCATTATATTCACCTCATTTTCAGCCCCTGCCATACGCATACCATTCATCCGTCTCTATAACACGTCTTTCACCCACGCAAACGTACATCCACGGTAGTCATCTGTCTGCGCCGCAGTTGTCGTCGAGGCTAATTAGAACATGACTGGGTCTGGATTCAAGTATTTTTTACCTTTCTTTTGTTTCTACAGGTCACAACGAGTGTGAAAGTAACAATGAAATGTGCAAACAAACAAAAATCATGGTTAGGTTAGGTTAGTTTGAGGGTTAGGTTAGAACGTTAGAGTAGGTTAGTTTAAGGGTTTGATTAGGTTATTATTTGATGCTTTAAAGTAATCGTCCAGACCCATTTTTTCTTTGCATAATTATGTTGAATGTTCATTCAAAATACCTAATCCACAAAAAAATATTCATTTTCACGCCTTATTTCCCTAAAAACATGACTTTTGTAAAAAGCGCGGGAAAAACAACAGCCACATTCCAGCCGTGGCGCGAAACTTGCTGGCGACGTCACACGAGTGAGCCTCCCAGCCCCGCCCGACACAGACACACGGAGACTCTGAGAAAAATGTAGTACTTGGGGAATTTTGGGTGCTTCTGGTATTCTTTTTGTGCGACACGGCACATACTTGCATCCTGCATGGGCACGGCAAGAAAGCTGTGCCATTCCCGAGAGCTTAGCACCCATTCACAACCCACACGGCGACGATATATGTGTGCAGACCTTAGGAGCGACGGGGAGTGGCTGGTAGTGGTACTGCAGCCGGCAGCCCTCTCATCTCGGTGGCCTTGCACCTACCCGCCGCTCCCCACCGCTTGCCGCCGCTGCACACATCTGCACACATATATCGTCGCCCCACAGTTTGCAAATGGGTGCTAAGCTCTCGGTAAAGGCACAGCCCCCACGCTGCACCCACACAGGATGCAAGTACATGCCACATCGCACAAAAAAAATATCAGAAACACCCAAAATTCCCCAAGTACTACATTTTTCTCAGAGTCTCCGCGCATATGTATCAGGCGGTGCTGGGAGGCACGGAAAAACAATAGAGAAGTTCGAAGACAAGAATTCGCTGACAACATAGATAAGACCTGAGGTGATGGTTGATGAGCAAAGGCTTCTAAACCAGGAAAACAGTCACAGCAGAGTCTCATTAAGAAGTAAGCAAGTGGTAGGGACACATTACGTACCTACCAGTTGCTTACCTTTTGACGAGGCTCTGTTATGACTCTGTTTTCTTGGTTTAGAAGCCTCTGCACATCAGCCATTACCTCAGGTCTTCTCTTTAGTGTTGTCAGCGAGAACAGAGCACAGTAATATAGCACCTGGAATATCAATTTCGCGCAATAACTCGAAATTCTTCCATCGCCGTAGTATTCCTTTCGTAGGTCCACCCGCGGCGACCCCGACTTATCCCCACAATGCACCGATGTAAACAAACCGTGACGTAGTTATGTCTGGGGCCCATTGAATTAATGCCAAAAAAAGGGGAAATGTGCCAGACATCCGACGTCACATATGGCACTATGGCTGACTATCTTAATAAGCTTTACATTGGTTATATAGAATGTGACCTCACAACCAGGTGGCAGGAGAGGGCCAGATGGCAGTCATCTTCCCGTCCTTGTTATCAGTCTTATTTTCTTCAAGACTTTTAAATAACTGTTCACATGTCTATGAAACGTTAATACAACGCAGGAAAAAATTGCCTCATTTACTCAATATATTACTATAGAATAGGAAATACTGTCACTCCTCTTTTCCCTAACACACATGAAGTACCCCTGTAGTGGGGGGGGGGGAGGGGGCTGTCTATGAAGCAAAGGGAAAAAGTGCTGTTAAAACACACACGTGACTAATGTTGTCTAAACTTTCACAATGTCGCTGTCAAGGTTATTCCCCGCATCAATACTGATATTGAAAACTGCCCTTCTTGTGGTTACAGCATAGGCTACCACACGTGTATGAAGGCCTCTCTGTCAATGCTTTTCATTCCTGTCATCACTCTAAATACCATTATCAAGTTTCATCTTTTTCTCCTTTGCTCCAATGTGGGCAAACCAAATGTCTCCAATCTCTCTTTATATGACAAGTCTGCAAGACACCAAACCATGAGGCTGTTCTTTTATTTCTCTAAAATTTCTTTAAATCCTTTTTTTTTGTGCGGAAATTAAATCGCCACGGCTCACTCAAACCTAGGGTAGTTCCCCACAGGTAACTCTTTTGGTCTATCCTCATCATCCATGTAGACAAATGTCATCGTAATATTCGTAAGGAGCTTATATGTTGCACCAACAGTCTTATATGTATGTTCCCCTGGTGATACTCGTCAGGGTGGCTCGGTTGGTAGAGCTGCGGGCTCGTGTATGCAGCGTCCCTACGCATTCGGTCAGCGGTTCGAGCCCACCAGGTTTGTCCTGGCGTGGTGGCACTTTGTATAGTCAATAACCTTGTAGTTGGTACTTGCAAAGTGTCTAGATAGGATCAAAGTATCTTATAAGTATCCCCTGGTGATAAATAATCCTAGAATTAGTACCCCAAGGTCCTTCTCTTGTAATGCTTTAGTAACCCTTGGTTTTGGTGTTGTTTGAGGCTGTAACTTTGCATGATCAGTACAGCAGGAAATTTGCAATGGTCTCCAGAACAGTCTTGTGCCAGGGGCATTTTGGGTCACGGGACAGACGAAGGCAGTGCAGGCGAGCCATGAGTGTTGTGCGAACTTGGAGGAGGCGGGTGAAAGCAGCATCTAGGATGTAGCACATAGTACATTTTGCTTAACCACGGCTGTGGGGAGGAGTATCTGCAGTGTTGGCCCATGGAGGTGATACAGAGGGCATTGCCAAGCGCCTGTCCCACGAAGAGCAGCAGAGGTGGGAGACGAGGCATTTACCATGGAGAGGAGGAGAGGGCAAGGAGTAATGTTTACTATACTGTACTTGTAAATACTGGATTGCAAACTATGGGTACCTGGAACTCTCGTCTTCCGAAATTTAATTCCGATAACTGTAACAACAAACTTGGGCAGGTGGTGCTCGTTAGCCATGGTAGGCAATCCACCTAGGTCCTCGGCTGAAAACTGGGGTTGCCTGTCAGGAAGAGCATCCAGAGCGTAAGACTCATGCTGCAAATCTGAATGATGAATGCTGACTATAGAATAGGAAGCGTATCATCGACCATCTAACCTCATAAGACATTATGGGAAAATCTGACGTTAAAACAGAGAGATGATCAGATGATGATATGAGTATGGAAGCAACACCTGTTCTACCATTCTGTCTCTCTTACCTTTCTCCTCTTCAGAACTTCCATGTCACGGTAAAGTTTTGTAAGAGAGACTGATTCAGTTTCTCGATTGTCAGAACCTGTAATGAAAATGAAAGAATAGCAATGAAGACAACTCTTTTGTGTGTGAGTAGGTGAAGTTGTGCGTGTGGTTTTTTTTCTCACTCTAAAAAAAACAAAAAACCCCCCAGCTATTTAAGAGTAGTCAATTTGTTCGCCTAAGCTCTTTCTCTCTCTCATCTTACATAAGAGATCAACTAATGAAATCACATCGGGTCTCACCTTGTTAGTGGGGTCATAATCATACTCCACAGTCACCTTGTCGCCCACCACAACGTGAGTGGCATTCTTTGGTGCATTCAGGATCCTTATGTAGCCTGTGAAAGCATGAAATTATGAGCTTCATGATTTATATCTCCTTCTCTCACACACACATACACACACACACACACACATGGGAACTCCATAGTGTAAGGGTTAGCACGCTCGGCTCACAACCGAGAAGTCCCGGGTTCGATCCCTGGGCGGAGCGAAGACAGACGGGCGGTCTTCTTAAAACCCGAGCCCCTGTCCACCCAGCAGTGAATGGGTACCGGGTGTTAGCCGGGGGTTTGTGACCCCCCTCCCGGGGTGGTGGCTTCGGCCAACACTAAAAACACTAAGGATGAATGATAAAATAAATGTTGTTATGGAGACGGGGCCATACGAGCATTGCTCAGGCCCTTTAAAATACAACTAGATGAATACATACACACACACACACACATACACTACAACTAGATGAATACACACACATACACAAGTGAGAAGCTAGGAGAGAGAAGCTATTTACTTCTCTATACCTCTTGCACCTATCTGCCATAGTTTTTTAGGTATTGAAAAAAATGTGATTTAAAAAAGAATCAAGGCATACCCCTTGCAAAATTTGCTATTTTTTTTCAAATCTATAGATTTGCTTGAAAATTTGTTCAAAGCAGTTATCGGGCATGCTGAACACGAATCTAGAGTCAGTTTTCAGTTACAATGATGAAAAGTCCCTATTTCAGCCAATTCACAATGACATGTTACTTCCAGATATTCCTTAAAAATCACAAATTAGACAAAACTTACTACAAGACATAACAATATGATAGGCATTGCTAGATTAATCATTACTTCAATACAACGATCAGTATTAGTATTTTCAGTATTAGTAGTGCCAACCTGCAAATTTTAACATTTTTTTCTCTCAAATTCTGTGTGTATACGTGATGGAACTGGATCACAGATTGCTGAATTAGTGATGATCAACCTGTGAAACAACATCAGGGAACAGCAACTCATACATACAACTCTTTACTTGGAAACCAGATTACCAGCAGAGACAGTGTGTATGTGTAACAGGAACTACCCCATGTAGGTCTCGCGGCCTCTCGTAGCTTCCTTATTTTCTTATGTTCTTATGTTCTTATGTGTGTGCTAAGGTAATGATAACTCTACAATGAAAATGTTCTCTATGACTACAATGTGGTGTGGTCATAAGTTAATTCTTCAAGACATGAATACAGACTCACGTAGATTGATAGGAGCAGTGTAGCCTGTGGAGAGACACGTCACCCTCAGAACACCCGTCTCACTCTCAAACAACATGTGGCTGAATGTTCCGCTTGATACAGTGTCTGCGGAGGAGATAATAATGTTAACTCCTTGAGAGCCAGAACGTAATTTCCATTGTAATTTGGGTACCATTAGACAATTTTTTGTGAATATAAGAAATATTTTATAGCAATGACTTGTTTAGTATCCTTGTCCACTAACTAATTTGGTATATTTAGTTGGTTTTTGTAATTTTATGGCTATCAACAGACAATTTTTTTTATAGCAAAGGAAAGATCTGGGCGTGAAGGGGTTAATAATAATGTTAAAAACAATGTTAATATTTTTTTGTATGTATTTTTTTGTATGTGTGTGTATCTATATTATGTTTCCCATTTTTTGAGGAGTGGTGTAGATCACATTTTGTTGTTTGTGGCAAGGGCTCATGTATACAACAAACACCGATTATCTGCTTAAAATAACACACAAAAGAAATTATATGACAGTTACCATTTGAAAATTAAAGTAATGGAGAAAAAATACATAGGTGTGTATTGATCCAAGACATGGGTATTGGGTAAGAA
This sequence comes from Chionoecetes opilio, assembly GCA_016584305.1. Classification (NCBI taxonomy): domain Eukaryota; kingdom Metazoa; phylum Arthropoda; class Malacostraca; order Decapoda; family Majidae; genus Chionoecetes; species Chionoecetes opilio. Next base: position 296,949 of record JACEEZ010008841.1, on the reverse strand, counting down.
AAGAGAAACATAAATAGGATAGAAGATTCAACAAGAATTGGAAAGTTTCATACTGGCTCAAAAAAACATATTCTTGGCAAGTGACAAAATATTAATGTTCTCTTTGAAAAATAGAAATGACAAAAATATAAATGTTTGCTTTGAAAAATAGAAATGACAAAAATATTAATGTTCTCTTTGAAAAATATAAATTGGCAAAAATATTAATGTTCTCTGAAAAATAGAAATGGCAAAAATATTAATGTTCTCTGAAAAATAGAAATGGCAAAAATATTAATGTTCTCTTTGAAAAATAAAAATGACAAAAACAAAATAAAAATGGCAAAAATATTAATGTTTGCTTTGAAAAATAGAAATGGCATAGTTACAAAGGAATGTGAGTAGTAATGTGACTCACCCAGCGAGTCTCCATCATCCCAGTAAAGTTGACCTTTCGCTTGACCTGCCTTGTCTGGAGCAACAACCAGCCCGTGACCCAACTTGCGACTGTGGCATCAAGGAAAAAGAGGAAGAGAAGACGAGTAAGAGGAAAGAAGGATGGGAGAAGAGGATGATGGAATGAATACAAATAAAGGTTGTGGAGGATGCAGAGATTTAATGAGTAAGAAGTAAAGAGTAGGAGTAAAAAGGCAAGAGATGAAAGATAAAACAAAGGAATGAAATAAAGAGAGGGCAACAAATGGTGGTGGAGAGGCAGAGAAGATGCAGGGAAGATGGAGAAAAAAAATATAATTACTGGCTGCTTAAGTGAAATAATTATGCATATTACACTATGGTTGCATTACTATTATGCTACACAGCCTGATGGCAAAATAGTTGTTGTTTTCTGTCTGTCTGTCTTGGCATAATGAGATGAGATAGAGCTTTAAAAGGAGGCTAGATAAATTCATGTATGGGGATGAAAGGTGGATGTAGGTAGTGTTAAGTAATAGGAACTACCTCGTGTAGGTCTCAGGGCCTCTTGTAGCTTCCTTATTTTCTTATGTTTTAAAAATAGTTGTTGTTTTATGTCTGTCTGTCCATCTGTCCGTCTGTCTGTCTGTCTGTCTGTCTGTCTACCATCTCCTCTAAAAAAGTTTCAAATAAGGCTGTCTATGCAAACTCAACGTCTAGTCTAGCTAATGCAAATAGAAGAATTATTTTTTAGTAAAGATGACTGTGGCCTCTAAGTAGCCTAGATCAATTGGTCAATGACACATCATATAGATACCTAAAATCCCAAGGTTTCTCTGTCCTGTCAAACACTATCAGCTCACCTCTGCACGGTGGTGTTGCCAGGGACATGAGTAGGCAAGATATGTCCACCCAGAATCAAGAGTGGGATGGTGTCGTAAGGGGCAGGCAGGGTGAGGTACATTCCCTCCTTATCTTTCTTCTCCACCCTACCACCGCCATACCAGTCATACCAAACACCGCGCGGCACATAAGCCTCAACTTTTGTGATGTGCTGTCGGGCGAAAAGTCTTGTTAAAAAAAAAAAAAAAACGCAAATGCAGATATTTAACCCCTTGAGACCCAGAGCGTAATTTCCATTGTAATTTCGCTACTATAAGACAATTTTAAGTGAATATAACCATTTTTATTACAGATTTGACCTGTTTAGTATCCTTGTTCACTAGTTCATTTGGTATATTAAGTTACTTTTCGTAATTTTATGTCTAATAACATACGATTTCTTATAGCCAAGGAAAGATCTGGGTGTGAAGGGGTTAATGAGTAGGGATGTACGGTAGTAAAATGGCCAGAGACACACACACCAGTCCCTCACCTCTCTCAAGGCGGGCACAATCATGACAGCAGAGCCCCAGAGGAACTGAGTGTCCACAGAGTACGTCTTCTCATCGTCAGGAAACCTAAAAAGAAACAGACAGAAATCTGAACTAATGAGCTGAGAGGCAGATGGGTAAGAAGAAAAAATATTTTATACTGTTCATTATAATACTGTGCCTGTTTTGTTTTTTGTCCCTGTAAATCCTTAGGCCACTTGTAGATCAATGTATCCTTGGTCTCTCTATCTCCATCCCTTATAGAACTCTCATCCTAATTCTTTCTTCTTCTTTCTGTGTAGTCAGTTTTTCCCATACTTTATGAGGTTAGACAGCCGATGATACGTTTCTAACTATCTCTATCCGTTTTCTCAATCTAATTCATTCTGTTTGACATATATAAATTCTGTTAGTTATCATTATATTTTTTGTCTCTTTTCACATGTCTGCACTTTTTCCTCACTTACTGATCTGTTTCCTATAGGGGTAGCATGAGACTCAAGCTGACTCACCCAACTGTATTTATGCGGGCACTGGAACCACATATGAGCAGGGCTGTTTCTTACTACGTATATGCGAACTACGTGGTTGCACAGGCCCCCGAAGCCACCAAGGGGCCCCCAAGCTGCCATTATTTGTTTTTGTTTTAGAATCTAGTCTCTTTTCCTCTTAAAAGTGAACCAGATTGATGCATTTAAATATTTTAGACATGCCCCCGGACCACCTTAGAAGGCTTGGAATCCCCCCACCATAGTTTTACAAGTAGGGCCCCCAAACAGCATTTTGCATAGGGCCCCCAAAAGGCTAGAAACGGCACCTCGTATGAGTACACACACAACACTTACTCAAAGAACAAGGGCCTGGCCACTGGTGCCCCCGTCATGTGTGCCTTGAAGAACAGTGTGTAGAGGTAGGGCAGCAGGGTGTACCTCTGTGTGAGGGCTTTGCGGGCGCCCCTCACCACACGCTCCCCTAGGGCTACGGGATCCTGGTCCTTGGGGGGCAGGAGAAAATGTTTGCATCATAAAAGGGAAGCAAGTGAAAGAATAATCATAAATTACAGTGTTTCCCAGATTGATTGATTGAGGCTGTGGATAAAAAGCTGTAGGCAGATGTGATGGATGCATAAGTTGTGAGAGGTATGCTTGAGGTATCTGACTTTTGTGCCGTATTAATGAAAATAAAAATGAATGACAGATGGAGGTTTAGAAAAAGAATGAATGGAGAAAGAATGTCATAGGGTTGAGAGATTTAGGGATGAGGGAATAAGAGGAAGGAAGGAAATGGTGAAAGAAAAATTATACATACAGCAAAACACTGGAAAGAAATATACCAGAGGGAATGAGATATGAGAGAACAAGATAATATATTGAATGTACAAAGGTGAAACAAGTGATGGATGAGAGTAAAGGAGGGCAGATGAAGATTTTAAAAGATGACGAGTGAGAAATGTAAAGAGGATAAAAGGTTATATTGGAAGGAAGTTAAGGACGAGAAAAAGGGAAATAAATGTGAGAAATAAATGGAACAAGGTGAGAAATGTGGATGGAAGAAAGTTGAGACTGAGGCTGTTAAAAGAAGATAAAAAGAACGAATGTATAAAGTGAAGGTGAGGCATACATGAGGTGTAACATACTTACATGAAAATAAAAGGTGATGGTGGGAGGGACATAAACTTACCACTGCATCATCTGTGTTGTGGTTTCGAGAGAATGGGTAGAATGCACCGAGCTGCATCCACCGCATGCACAGGTTGGTGGTGGTGTTGCCATTGAAGCCACAGATGTCTGCGCCCACCATTGGCATCCCAAACATGTTGAAGTTGAGAATTCCTGAAACAAATTCCAGGTTATAATTTAGTTACTAAATTAATCATAATTTCGACTCTCTGATGAAACATTACACAAGTTCTTTTATACATCCCCCCCTTCTTTCATTCACTGGTTCCCCTTTTGTACATCCCCCCTTCTTTCATTCACTGCTTCCCTTTTGTACATCCCCCTTCTTTCATTCACTGCTTCCCTTTTGTACATCCCCCTTCTTTCATTCACTGCTTCCCCTTTTTGTACATCCCCCCTTCTTTCACTCACTGCTTCCCTTTTTCAACTTACCAGGAATGGACTGCCACATGTTGAACCAGTCAGACATCACATCGCCGGTCCAGTGGCCCCCATAGTGGCCCTGGCCCGGGAAAGTGGCCCGGGAGATGACAAATGGCCTCTTGCCCCTCACAACCTGAAGAGCTCTGTGGACAAATGTGAGGGAGGGAGGAAACGATGGATAGACAATGAATAGATATCAAACACACTGACTGGCAAGAAGAAAAGATAGCCTAAAATATAAAAAATAAAGAAAAAAATAAAGAAAAAAAAAAATAGCCAACAGGCGATATAGGCTCCAATGTATTAACCCCTTCACGCCCAGATTTTTTCTTCTGCTAGAAAAAATTGTCTGTTGTTCGCCATAAAATTACGAAAAGTAACAAAATATACCAAATTAGTTAGTCGACAAGGATACTAAACAGGTCATATCTATAAAATATTGCTTATAGTTAATCAAAATCATCTAATGGTACCCAAATTACAATGCAAATTACGTTCTGGGCCTCAAGGGGTTAAAAAAAAAAAAAAAAAAATCCATAATCAAGTGGGCAGCCATGTAGATTGCTAAACTAATAAGACCAATACTTATGAAGAAATATAAATACTGAACTCACGCATTGGTTGCAATAGCCTCTGAGAGCCCATAGAGGTTATGCACGTTGTAGTGGAAGCCGACATGATGACGCGCAGACATACAGAGTGTGTGGTGGTAGAGCGATCCACCTTCAACGGCTGGCAGGAAGGGCGGGTGTTCCAGGTTATTGCGGACACAACCCTTGGAGCTGCCAGACCAGAAGTTTGAAGGTTCATTCATGTCCTGTGTGAGGGAGAGAGATAAAGGGGCGAGCAATGCAAACACTCTAAATCAATTCTATAACCTACAAGAAAAATATATAAAGAAATGATCAAATACAGTAAGTGAAAATAAAATAATCACAATCCAGGTGAGGAATGGAAACACTCTCCATCAATTATATTCCCTACAACAAAAATTAATAAACAAATGAGCAAATCAGTGCAAATCAGATAATCACAATCCAGGCTCCGTCGTAGGGCAGAGTGTTGTGGAAGCGCTGCATCTGCTTGCTCCAGTAGTAGGTGGCCAGTGGGTGGGTGAAGTCCGGCCAGGCGGTGGAGACAGGATTCCACACCTTCAGGGAGAAAACAGGAACATAAGAACATCAGAAAATAAAGAAGCTACAAGAGGCTGCGAGACCTACACGTGGTAGTTCCTGTTACTTAACACTACCTACATCCACCTTTCATCCCCATCTATGATATTATTTAGCCTCCTTTTAAAACTCCCCATTGACTCCGCACTAAAGGATATAAAGCTTGAGTGATATTGCACGGCTACTTTATGCAGACATCCCTGAAATGGACTACAGGAAGAAGAGATAGCAGCAAGAAGTGTGTATCAATTCAAAGAAAAACTGGATAAATATGGAGACAGGACCACACAAGTATAGCTCAGGCCCTGTATGGTAAAACTATATATTTTTTTTTTTATAGGTAAATATACACACACATAATAGGGATTAACTACTTGGCTGAGTAGGGATAGGGATTAACTACTTGGCCATAAGTTTTGCTAGATCTGGTAAGGCACAACAACAACACACACACACACACAATCATGCAAGAGAGATATAAAAAAATACAGCTGCCCATATAGAAGCATAGAAGCCTGGAAAAACCTTGATGCAAAAGTGATTAATGCAAGAAGTATTCAGGACTTCAAAGGCAAGCTGGATAATAGTAGATTTGGAGACGGGACAGTACGAGCATAGGTCTTTTCCTCTATGTTACAACTAGGTAAATACAACTAGGTAAATACACACACACATACACTCACCTTGCCAATGAAGGGCTGGTTGGTGCTGTTACGTACAAACACTTGTAAGAACCTGCCTTGGTCCCAGGGGGGGTAGGTGCCGGGGGCCTCGGAGGCACTGATGCCGGGGTCAATGATGGGGACGTAGTGCATGCCGGCCTGCACGGGAGGATGAAGGTCGCATTATAGTCCATCATTTTAACGAGGTGAAAAATCCTGACCCCTTGCTGTTTACTGACTGATATTTGATGCCAGAAGGGAATACTATACTTCTTAATTTCAGCTGTATTTGATCATAGTTAACCATATTATCAGGTAAACATGGGCAAATTTTAAGCATGAGACCTTAAGATAGAATGGAATTTTTGCCTCGTTAAAAAAAAGTGTGGTCATGTGGTTAAGTTTGTTAAAACTCCTGAGGTAAATAGTAGTGCCACGTTGTATGCCAAGCGAGTCATCAATGGTTAACTGATAGTCATCAATGGTTAACTGATAGTCATCAATGGTTAACTGATTTTATGTTATGGCACTACAAATCATTGAACATAAGGTGCGGGCAATGGTGAAGTGTATCAAAATTAACTATTGAAAATTAAGCCCCTGAAAAAAGACCCCAAAATGACATAAAAGACATGTAAAGGACCCAAAATGACATAAAATACACATAAAGAACCCCAAAATGACATAAAATACATGTAAAGGACCCAAAAATGACACAAAAGACATGTAAAGGACCCAAAAATGACAATAAAAGACATGTAAAGAACCCCAAAATGACATAAAATACATGTAAAGGACCCAAAAATGACACAAAAGACATGTAAAGGACCCAAAAATGACAATAAAAGACATGTAAAGGACCCAAAAATGACATAAGACATGTAAAGGACCCAAAAATGACATAAAAGACATGTAAAGGACCCAAAAATGACACAAAAGACATGTAAAGGACCCAAAAATGACACAAAAGACATGTAAAGGACCCAAAAATGACAATAAAAGACATGTAAAGGACCCAAAAATGACAATAAAAGACATGTAAAGGACCCAAAAATGACATTAAAGGACATGTAAAGGACCCAAAAATGACAATAAAAGACATGTAAAGGACCCAAAAATGACAATAAAAGACATGTAAAGGACCCAAAAATGACAATAAAAGACATGTAAGGGATCCAAAAATGACAATAAAAGACATGTAAAGGACCCCAAAATGACAATAAAAGACATGTAAAGGACCCCAAAATGACAATAAAAGACATGTAAAGGACCCAAAAATGACAATAAAAGACATGTAAAGGACCCCAAAATGACATTAAAAGACATGTAAAGGACCCAAAAATGACAATAAAAGACATGTAAAGGACCCCAAAATGACAATAAAAGACATGTAAAGGACCCAAAAATGACATTAAAAGACATGTAAAGGACCCAAAAATGACAATAAAAGACATGTAAGGGACCCAAAAATGACAATAAAAGACATGTAAAGGACCCAAAAATGACAATAAAAGACATGTAAAGGACCCAAAAATGACAATAAAAGACATGTAAAGGAGCCAAAAATGACAATAAAAGACGTAAAGGACCCAAAAATGACACAAAAGACATGTAAAGGACCCAAAAATGACATTAAAAGACATGTAAAGGACCCAAAAATGACATAAAATACATCAGAGTGTGGCTTGGTGAGATGTTGTTAGATAAGGGAAGAATTTTTTTCTCTCTCTCTTTCTCCCTTGAAATTATCATAGCATAAGGAATATAAAAGAGCTTCGGCTTAATGGACCGTGGCTTATATGACTGTATGATTGATTATGAACACTATTGTATTACATCAAGCCAAATAAACTATCAAGTATCAAGTATCTCTCTCTCCCTCACCTGGTGAATATCCTGCACCAGGCGAGGCAGGCCCTTGTATGTGTCTGGGCTGACAGTAAAGTCGTTGTGATCCTTCATGTAGTCAATGTCATTCCACTGTACGTCCTGAAATTACAAGCATATCACATATTAACCCTTTGAGACCCAGAACGTAATTTCCATTGTAATTTGACTAACATAAGACTATTTTTAGTGAATATAAGCAATATTTTATAGATATGACCTGTTTAGTATCCTTGTCCACTAACTAATTTGGTATATTTAGTTACTTTTCGTAATTTTATGGCTAACAACAGACGATTTTATATAGCAAAGGAAAAATGTGGGTGTGAAGGGGTGAAAGGTACTTGATTAGGGTGCAATATTTATGGATATGACCTGTTTAGTATCCTTGTCGACTAACTAATTTGGTATATTCAGTTACTGTTCGTAATTTTATGGCTAACAACAAACAATTTTATATAGCAAAGGAAAGATCTGGGCGTGAAGGGGTTAAAGATGTTTGCCTTATTAAGTTGTTACTATAAAGGTCTTGCTGCCATTTGTTTTTAGCATAATAAGGGACTGGCTAGGGATAGAGAAATCAATCACAAAAAGCTGCTTATTAACTGTCCTCATTAAGCTTTCCTGTGCAGGCGAAATTGAGATGACAACTACACCAGTGAATCAATCAATCAATCAATCAATCAATCAATCAATCAATCAATCAATCAATCAAACTCTCTCTCTCTCTCTCTCTCTCTCTCTCTCTCTCTCTCTCTCTCTCTCTCTCTCTCTCTCTCTCTCTCTCTCTGTGCTGTCACTCACAAAGGGTATCCCAGCATCACGCGTCCGTTGCCACACCTCCCGTGTTCTATTGGTGGACCCGTAGCCAAACCTGAAAGCAAATATACAACATGTACCGTCAACAACACTATAGTCGCCACTGCACTAATGTCGCCAGGAGCCATGTATTACAAATTTTAGCATCACTACAGATTTGTATGTGTCACGAAAGAGGCATGCATAGCAGTTTATATTATGTACATGTCTTTAGTGGCACATAAAAGTCTGTTGTGATGCTAAAAAAAATTGGAAAAATCGTAATCGCCTATAAAATTTGCCTGGCGACTATAGTGTTATTGACGGTAATAACTTCACCAGGGTTAAGTAAGGTTCCATGATGATGAGTAAAAACATGAATCACAGCTCTTTAAATCCCACATCCTTACCATTACCATATATACATTACCTTACTTTACCTTACATACCTTGCCTTACATACATCACCATCCTTCCCTTACATACATTACCCTTCTTACCTGCACTGATGATAGCCCAGGGACCAGTAAGGGGGTAGGAAGGGTCTGCCCACCACCTCAGTATACTGCCTCACCACATCATCAGGCGAGGGTCCCAGGAACACATACAGGTCCAGCACCCCTCCTATAACCCTGTATGTAAGGGCTGGCAGAGGCTGTAGCACTATCTCTGTAAAGGAATAAACACAAAGTAACTATCAGGAACAGGAACTACTAAGTGTAAGTCTCCCGGCCTCTTGTAGCTTCCTTAGGTTCTTATGAAAGCACTCGTCTTCTTTTTATGAGTAATTAACCCCTTGAGGCCCATAACGTAATTTCCATTGTAATTTGGATACTATTAGACTATTTTAATGAATATAAGCAATATTTTATAGATACGACATGTTTAGTATCCTTGTCGACTAACTAATTTGGTATATTAAGTTAGTTTTGGTAATTTTATGGCTAACAACAGATGATTTTATTTAGCAAAGGAAAAATCTGAGCGTGAAGGGGGTAACTTCAGGAACAGGAACTACCACGTGCATGTCTCCCGGCCTCTTGTAGCTTCCTTATGTTCTTATGAAAGCAATCAAGTCTTCTTTTTATGAGTAATTAAGTATGAATTTATATTTTGGCTATGGAATGTACTGAAAATTAAAGTTGTGACAAGAAAAAGTCTATTCGTCCTGATCAGTGGTATTGAACTAAAATCCCGAACTGAACTAAATTGGCCTACCCCTGTTTTTATTTTATTCTCTTACTGTCTTCTTTATAGGGACTGGCAACTAAGCGGGCTTTGTGTTACCCATTTTTGTTGTGCCCTTGGCCAGTTCCTTGTGATGTGTGTGTATATATAAAAAAATATATATATATATAAAAAAATAATAATAATAAATAAATAAATAAGTACAAAAAAAAAAAAAAAAAAAAAACTAGAAAACCTGTTTCTGACTACTCCCTCCAGGGTACCTAAGAGTTTTTACTTGCTTTTTTCTATATATCTCATCCTTGCATTCTCTCTCTCTCTCTCTCTCTCTCTCTCTCTCTCTCTCTCTCTCTCTCTCCTCTCTCTCTCTCTCTCTCTCTCTCTCTCTCTCCCAGAAATGTCATTGTCTCTATCTCTGTAGTACAATAAATACATCATTAGTTTGACATGAATTAAGTTACAATAGAAGCTTATTTAAATTGATTTATATATTAATTAAGATTTTTTTTTTTTCGAGAAGCAACACATGATTAGTTAAAACTCTCTCCATCCTCCTATTTTTTTGTGTCATCATTCATAAGAACATAAGAACATAAGACCTTCAAGATCATTCCAGCTTCTTTCGTTCCTCCTTACTTACTCACCCATGGCGTTGGAGTTGAGGAGGAACACACCATGAGCTTCCCCTGATGGCTCCATAGCGAGATAGAAGGGGTGGCTGCCATACAGGTTTTTCTGTAATAATAAAGATATCCTGAATGCCCTCTTAACTTCTTCACTCACTGTAGTCTATTTTTTTTAACGAGGCGAAAATTCCATTCTATCTTAAGGTCTCATGCTTAAAATGATGCCTATGTTTACCTGATAATATGGTTAACTATGATCAAATACAGCTGAAATTATGCCTGTTTACCTGATACTACGGTTAACTATGATCAAATACAGCTGAAATTATGCCTATGTTTACCTGATACTACGGTTAACTATGATCAAATACAGCTGAAATTATGCCTATGTTTACCTGATACTACGGTTAACTATGATCAAATACAGCTGAAATTATGCCTATGTTTACCTGATACTACGGTTAACTATGATCAAATACAGCTGAAATTATGCCTATGTTTACCTGATACTAGGGTTAACTATGATCAAATACAGCTGAAATTATGCCTATGTTTACCTGCTACTATGGTTAACTATGATCAAATACAGCTGAAATTATGCCTATGTTTACCTGATACTACGGTTAACTATGATCAAATACAGCTGAAATTATGCCTATGTTTACCTGATACTATGGTTAACTATGATCAAATACAGCTGAAATTATGCCTGTTTACCTGATACTAGGGTTAACTATGATCAAATACAGCTGAAATTATGCCTATGTTTACCTGATACTACGGTTAACTATGATCAAATACAGCTGAAATTATGCCTGTTTACCTGATACTAGGGTTAACTATGATCAAATACAGCTGAAATTATGCCTATGTTTACCTGATACTACGGTTAACTATGATCAAATACAGCTGAAATTATGCCTATGTTTACCTGATACTAGGGTTAACTATGATCAAATACAGCTGAAATTATGCCTATGTTTACCTGATACTACGGTTAACTATGATCAAATACAGCTGAAATTATGCCTATGTTTACCTGATACTAGGGTTAACTATGATCAAATACAGCTGAAATTATGCCTATGTTTACCTGATACTACGGTTAACTATGATCAAATACAGCTGAAATTATGCCTATGTTTACCTGATACTATGGTTAACTATGATCAAATACAGCTGAAATTATGCCTATGTTTACCTGATACTACGGTTAACTATGATCAAATACAGCTGAAATTATGCCTATGTTTACCTGATACTATGGTTAACTATGATCAAATACAGCTGAAATTATGCCTATGTTTACCTGATACTATGGTTAACTATGATCAAATACAGCTGAAATTATGCCTATGTTTACCTGATACTACGGTTAACTATGATCAAATACAGCTGAAATTATGCCTATGTTTACCTGATACTAGGGTTAACTATGATCAAATACAGCTGAAATTATGCCTATGTTTACCTGATACTACGGTTAACTATGATCAAATACAGCTGAAATTATGCCTATGTTTACCTGATACTAGGGTTAACTATGATCAAATACAGCTGAAATTATGCCTATGTTTACCTGATACTAGGGTTAACTATGATCAAATACAGCTGAAATTTCTAGTTTACTGATACAGGTTAAACTATGATCAAATACAGCGAAAATTAGCTATGTTACTGATATAGGTTAACTATGATAAATACAGCTGAAATTAGAGAAAACAAAACAAACAAACAACATATGAGAAAGGACAGGATGGAGAAAATATAGGCATACTGTAACTTCCATTCCATAGTAAAACAAAACAGTGATACAAGTACTAGATTTCTATTCATAAAGAGCGAGGAAAGGCAGGATGGTAGAAAAAAGTGAAGGGAAGGAAGGGAAGGAAGGAAGGAAAAAAAAGAGCGATAAAAAACAGTAAGCACAAGTATTGCTAATAATTATCTATCTTATCTCTTTGTTATTACTGTGTTGTCGGCCTTATCCCTCCTTCCTGTAGCGCCTTCAGTCCCCTCCCTTCCTGTAGCGTCCTTCAGTCCCCTCCCTTCCTGTAGCCCTCAGTCCCCCTCCCTTCCTGTAGCAGTCCTTCAGTTCCCCCTCCCTTCCTGTAGTCTTCAGTCCCCCCTTCGTGCTCTTCAGTCCCCCTCCCTTCCTGTAGCTCCTTCAGTCCCCCTCCCTTCCTGTAGCAGTCCTTCAGTCCCCCTCCCTTCCTGTAGCGGCCTTCAGTCCCCCTCCCTTCCTGTAGCGTCCTTCAGTCCCCCTCCCTTCCTGTAGCGGCCTTCAGTCCCCCTCCCTTCCTGTAGCGTCCTTCAGTCCCCCTCCCTTCCTGTAGCATCCTTCAGTCCCCCTCCCTTCCTGTAGCGTCCTTCAGTCCCCTCCCTTCCTGTAGCGTCCTTCAGTCCCCCTCCCTTCCTGTAGCGTCCTTCAGTCCCCCTCCCTTCCTGTAGCGTCCTTCAGTCCCCCTCCCTTCCTGTAGCATCCTTCAGTCCCCGTCCCTTCCTGTAGCATCCTTCAGTCCCCCTCCCTTCCTGTAGCATCCTTCAGTCCCCCTCCCTTCCTGTAGCGTCCTTCAGTCCCCCTCCCTTCCTGTAGCGTCCTTCAGTCCCCCTCCCTTCCTGTAGCATCCTTCAGTCCCCTCCCTTCCTGTAGCATCCTTCAGTCCCCCTCCCTTCCTGTAGCGTCCTTCAGTCCCCCTCCCTTCCTGTAGCGTCCTTCAGTCCCCCTCCCTTCCTGTAGCGTCCTTCAGTCCCCCTCCCTTCCTGTAGCGTCCTTCAGTCCCCCTCCCTTCCTGTAGCGTCCTTCAGTCCCCCTCCCTTCCTGTAGCATCCTTCAGTCCCCCTCCCTTCCTGTAGCGTCCTTCAGTCCCCCTCCCTTCCTGTAGCGTCCTTCAGTCCCCCTCCCTTCCTGTAGCATCCTTCAGTCCCCCTCCCTTCCTGTAGCGTCCTTCAGTCCCCCTCCCTTCCTGTAGCATCCTTCAGTCCCCCTCCCTTCCTGTAGCGTCCTTCAGTCCCCCTCCCTTCCTGTAGCGTCCTTCAGTCCCCCTCCCTTCCTGTAGCATCCTTCAGTCCCCCTCCCTTCCTGTAGCGTCCTTCAGTCCCCCTCCCTTCCTGTAGCATCCTTCAGTCCCCCTCCCTTCCTGTAGCGTCCTTCAGTCCCCCTCCCTTCCTGTAGCATCCTTCAGTCCCCCTCCCTTCCTGTAGCGTCCTTCAGTCCCCCTCCCTTCCTGTAGCATCCTTCAGTCCCCCTCCCTTCCTGTAGCGTCCTTCAGTCCCCCTCCCTTCCTGTAGCGTCCTTCAGTCCCCCTCCCTTCCTGTAGCGTCCTTCAGTCCCCCTCCCTTCCTGTAGCGTCCTTCAGTCCCCCTCCCTTCCTGTAGCGTCCTTCAGTCCCCCTCCCTTCCTGTAGCGTCCTTCAGTCCCCCTCCCTTCCTGTAGCATCCTTCAGTCCCCCTCCCTTCCTGTAGCGTCCTTCAGTCCCCCTCCCTTCCTGTAGCGTCCTTCAGTCCCCCTCCCTTCCTGTAGCATCCTTCAGTCCCCCTCCCTTCCTGTAGCGTCCTTCAGTCCCCTCCCTTCCTGTAGCATCCTTCAGTCCCCCTCCCTTCCTGTAGCGTCCTTCAGTCCCCCTCCCTTCCTGTAGCGTCCTTCAGTCCCCCTCCCTTCCTGTAGCATCCTTCAGTCCCCCTCCTTCCTGTAGCGTCCTTCAGTCCCCCTCCCTTCCTGTAGCATCCTTCAGTCCCCCTCCCTTCCTGTAGCGTCCTTCAGTCCCCCTCCCTTCCTGTAGCATCCTTCAGTCCCCCTCCCTTCCTGTAGCGTCCTTCAGTCCCCCTCCCTTCCTGTAGCATCCTTCAGTCCCCCTCCCTTCCTGTAGCGTCCTTCAGTCCCCCTCCCTTCCTGTAGCGTCCTTCAGTCCCCCTCCCTTCCTGTAGCGTCCTTCAGTCCCCCTCCCTTCCTGTAGCGTCCTTCAGTCCCCCTCCCTTCCTGTAGCATCCTTCAGTCCCCCTCCCTTCCTGTAGCGTCCTTCAGTCCCCCTCCCTTCCTGTAGCGTCCTTCAGTCCCCCTCCCTTCCTGTAGCGTCCTTCAGTCCCCCTCCCTTCCTGTAGCGTCCTTCAGTCCCCCTCCCTTCCTGTAGCGTCCTTCAGTCCCCCTCCCTTCCTGTAGCGTCCTTCAGTCCCCCTCCCTTCCTGTAGCGTCCTTCAGTCCCCCTCCCTTCCTGTAGCGTCCTTCAGTCCCCCTCCCTTCCTGTAGCGTCCTTCAGTCCCCCTCCCTTCCTGTAGCGTCCTTCAGTCCCCCTCCCTTCCTGTAGCGTCCTTCAGTCCCCCTCCCTTCCTGTAGCGTCCTTTAGTCCCCCTCCCTTCCTGTAGCGTCCTTCAGTCCCCCTCCCTTCCTGTAGCGTCCTTCAGTCCCCGTCCCTTCCTGTAGCGTCCTTCAGTCCCCCTCCCTTCCTGTAGCGTCCTTCAGTCCCCCTCCCTTCCTGTAGCGTCCTTCAGTCCCCGTCCCTTCCTGTAGCGTCCTTCAGTCCCCCTCCCTTCCTGTAGCGTCCTTCAGTCCCCCTCCCTTCCTGTAGCGTCCTTCAGTCCCCCTCCCTTCCTGTAGCGTCCTTCAGTCCCCCTCCCTTCCTGTAGCGTCCTTCAGTCCCCCTCCCTTCCTGTAGCGTCCTTCAGTCCCCCTCCCTTCCTGTAGCGTCCTTCAGTCCCCCTCCCTTCCTGTAGCGTCCTTCAGTCCCCCTCCCTTCCTCTAGCGTCCTTCAGTCCCCCTCCCTTCCTGTAGCGTCCTTCAGTCCCCCTCCCTTCCTGTAGCGTCCTTCAGTCCCCCTCCCTTCCTGTAGCGTCCTTCAGTCCCCCTCCCTTCCTGTAGCATCCTTCAGTCCCCCTCCCTTCCTGTAGCGTCCTTCAGTCCCCCTCCCTTCCTGTAGCGTCCTTCAGTCCCCCTCCCTTCCTGTAGCGTCCTTCAGTCCCCCTCCCTTCCTGTAGCGTCCTTCAGTCCCCCTCCCTTCCTGTAGCGTCCTTCAGTCCCCCTCCCTTCCTGTAGCGTCCTTCAGTCCCCCTCCCTTCCTGTAGCGTCCTTCAGTCCCCCTCCCTTCCTGTAGCGTCCTTCAGTCCCCCTCCCTTCCTGTAGCGTCCTTCAGTCCCCCTCCCTTCCTGTAGCGTCCTTCAGTCCCCCTCCCTTCCTGTAGCGTCCTTCAGTCCCCCTCCCTTCCTGTAGCGTCCTTCAGTCCCCCTCCCTTCCTGTAGCGTCCTTCAGTCCCCGTCCCTTCCTGTAGCGTCCTTCAGTCCCCCTCCCTTCCTGTAGCATCCTTCAGTCCCCCTCCCTTCCTGTAGCGTCCTTCAGTCCCCGTCCCTTCCTGTAGCGTCCTTCAGTCCCCCTCCCTTCCTGTAGCGTCCTTCAGTCCCCCTCCCTTCCTGTAGCGTCCTTCAGTCCCCGTCCCTTCCTGTAGCGTCCTTCAGTCCCCCTCCCTTCCTGTAGCATCCTTCAGTCCCCCTCCCTTCCTGTAGCGTCCTTCAGTCCCCCTCCCTTCCTGTAGCGTCCTTCAGTCCCCTCCCTTCCTGTAGCGTCCTTCAGTCCCCGTCCCTTCCTGTAGCGTCCTTCAGTCCCCCTCCCTTCCTGTAGCGTCCTTCAGTCCCCGTCCCTTCCTGTAGCGTCCTTCAGTCCCCCTCCCTTCCTGTAGCGTCCTTCAGTCCCCCTCCCTTCCTGTAGCGTCCTTCAGTCCCCCTCCCTTCCTGTAGCGTCCTTCAGTCCCCCTCCTTCCTGTAGCGTCCTTCAGTCCCCCTCCCTTCCTGTAGCGTCCTTCAGTCCCCGTCCCTTCCTGTAGCGTCCTTCAGTCCCCCTCCCTTCCTGTAGCATCCTTCAGTCCCCCTCCCTTCCTGTAGCATCCTTCAGTCCCCCTCCCTTCCTGTAGCATCCTTCAGTCCCCCTCCCTTCCTGTAGCGTCCTTCAGTCCCCCTCCCTTCCTGTAGCGTCCTTCAGTCCCCCTCCCTTCCTGTAGCGTCCTTCAGTCCCCGTCCCTTCCTGTAGCGTCCTTCAGTCCCCCTCCCTTCCTCTTATTTACCTCACAATATTTCCTGTATTTTTCCTACATCTTCACACCCTTGGGAAAATACTCTCGCTCTAACGGACAATCGGCTTTAACGGACCACATCTCCCCCCGTTTAGTCCGTTAAATCGAGGGTTGACTGTATAACACAAACGTACCCCAGACTCGGGTATCTGGTCAACGTTCCAGAGCACACGTCGCTTCCAGAATGTGTCGAGAAGCAGGCCATCCAGGTGCTCCCCTAAACCATAGATGAAATGTGAGGGCAAGATGGTGGAGAGTTGGAGGAACTGGTCTGCATAGGTGAGGGGTGCTGCTCCCTCTGTGCTGAACCTGTGGAGGGAGGGAAGGGTGAGTGAGGGGAAGAGAGAGGGGAAGAGAGAGGGGAAGAGGGAATAGGAGGGTGGAGAGAGAGGGAATAGGAGGGTGGAGAGAGAGGGAATAGGGTGAGGGGAAGAGAGAGAGGGAACAGTGTGAGGGGAAGAGAGAGAGAATAGTGTGAGGGGAAGAGAGAGGGGGAACAGTGTGAGGGGAAGAGAGAGGGAATAGTGTGAGGGGAAGAGAGAGAGGGAATAGTGTGAGGGGAAGAGAGAGAGGGAATAGGGTGAGGGGAAGAGAGAGAGGGAAGGGTGAGTGAGGGGAAGAGAGAAAGGGAAAGAGGGAATAGGAGGGAGGAGGGATAGAGAGAGGGAATAGTGTGAGGGGAAGAGAGAGGGAACAGTGTGAGGGGAAGAGAGAGGGGGAATAGGGTGAGAGGAAGAGAGAGAGGGAACAGTGTGAGGGGAAGAGAGAGAGGGAACAGTGTGAGGGGAAGAGAGAGAGGGAACAGTGTGAGGGGAAGAGAGAGGGAATAGTGTGAGGGGAAGAGAGAAGGAATAGTGTGAGGGGAAGAGAGAGAGAGAGGGGGAATAGGGTGAGGGGAAGAGAGAGGGAACAGTGTGAGGGGAAGAGAGGGAATAGTGTGAGGGGAAGAGAGAGAGGGAATAGTGTGAGGGGAAGAGAGAGGGAATAGGGTGAGGGGAAGAGAGAGAGGGAACAGTGTGAGGGGAAGAGAGAAAGGGAAACTCTCTCTCTGTCTCTGGTCATAGTTCATTTAATAAAAAGTCTTGAGTCTGCTGTTTGATGTCTCTTTGTTATGTTTTCCTGCTGATAAATACTCACAGTGGAAGATCAGTTGAACCTCTTGCTATGGTGAAGGTCCCATCATTCAGCCGGGTTTTGAATTTATATAATGGGTGCTTGGCCGAACTTGTGTTGAGGGACGGGACAGAAGGCAGTGGTGTTTCCCAGCGCGCCTTTGAGGGGTCGGTGATCTGAGGGGAAAGGACCACATGTTAGGACGTGTTTAGATGATTAATATTATAGTTTAAACACAAAATTGTTGTTTGTTATTCTACTGCCTCTATATATCTTAATCAACCCCTTCACACCCAGATTTTTCCTTTGGTATCTATATAAAATCGTCTGTTGTTACCCCTAAAATTACGAAAAGAAGCTTAATATACCAAATTAGCTAGTGGACAAGGGTATTAAACAGGTCATATCTATAGAATATTGCTTATATATTAATTAAAATAGTCTAATGGTAGCAAATTACAGTTACAAATTACAATGGAAATTATGTTCTGGGCCTCAAGGAGTTAATACAGAGATCTTCCTGACACCCACACACACAACAAACCTTAATCCTAATCCGGGTATCCGTCTCCATCCACACTTCAAAACGCAGTGTATCCACATCACCCGGATATCCACTTTTGACACCTCGAGACAGGTAGCCTTCGTGTCCCGTGTCCGATGGTGTCAGGTTGGTGAAGTGGTAGCCAGGGTAGTCCTTGGGGTAGTAGCAGAAGGGGATGTTCAGGGGTATGTCGTCATCTTGGTAGGATCCGTGGGTGGGTGGGTGAATTCTTGGCGCTGGGAATGGCTTGTCACGCTTTGGTGGCTATAAGGAAGAAGGTATAAGGAAGCCTATATAAGAAAATATAAGGAGATATAAGGTTCCTATAATATATAAGGAGATATAAGGTGCCTATAAGAAGATATAAGGAGATATAAGGTGCCTATAAGATATAAGGAGATATAAGGTGCCTATAAGAAGATATGAGATATAAGGTGCCTATAAGAAGATATAAGGATATAAGGTGCCTATAAGAAGATATAAGGAGATATAAGGTACCTATAAGAAGATATAAGGATATAAGGTGCCTATAAGAAGATATAAGGAGATATACGGTACCTATAAGAAGATATAAGGTGCCTATAAGGTGCCTTTAAGAAGATATAAGGAGCAAAATAACAAGAGGCAAACTGATATTGAGTATAATCAATAAATTAGTCCTTTGATTGGTTGATTTGATGATGATTGACTTAATCTGCATCCTCTTTATGCATAACATATTTGCATCCTCTTTACATTTCCTCACTTACACCACCTTTATACCCACTACACTTCACTGCATGATTCTATAACAAAATCAGGTAAAGGTAGGTATGGTAACAGGACAACACAACCTTCCCGTCAATAACACTATAGTCGCCACTGCACTAATGTTGCCAGGAGCCATGTATTACAAAATTTAGCATCACTACAGATTTGTATGTTCCATTAAAGAGGCATGAATAGTAGATTATATTATGTACATGTCTTTAGTGGCACATACAAGTCTGTAGTGATGCTAAAATTCATAATATTCGCCAATAAAATTCCCCTGAAGACATTAGTACAGTGGCGACTATAGTGTTATTGATGGTACCTCTACTCTTGCACAAAAACTATATAAATACAATGATGTCAATGCACACCTACCTCCACTACCTCCTTCCAACAACAACCTCAACAAAACGGGTCGACCGAAATGTACCAAAAACCGGTTTTTGGTATACCTGATACCAAAAACCTTTTTGGTCCATACCAAAAACCAATTAATTGTTGAATGAGCAAAGATTTTTTATTTCATAATCGTCGCATGTATCAATCTAGTGTAGATCTGTTTATATATAAAGCGTGAATCAAAACTACACGTATATTATTCGTGTAGGGAGGTTTTTGGCATGACTTGTGTGGGTTTTTGGCTTCCAAGGGCGTTATGAAATACAGAAAAAAACACAACTCATGTCATACAGAATCAGGAATTGCTATCAAGCTATAGAACACAGTTGATGATCGTAAATTAATTTTGGACATGCACGTGACTCGTGCAGCATATGCGTCGTTCATATTATTGCCGTTATTTAGTGAGCGCCTGCCAAAACCCTGGCTGTGCTACCTGGCTGTGCTACCAAAAACCCACACAATATCCTTTCCCTTCAAATTCATCGCTAATAATGATTCGCTTAGACAAAACCTGACGATCGAATATGCAAATATATATTTTAAAACTGGATATCACCCACTAAAAAGGTTTTTGGTATGGACCAAAAAGGTTTTTGGTATCAGATATACCAAAAACCGGTTTTTGGTATATTTCGGGTGACCGCCACAAAACTATATAAATACAATGATGTCAATGCACACCTACCTCCACTACCACCTTCCAGCAACAACCTCTTGCCACACACTCCTCTTGATTTGGTGTTGGGCTTGGCAGACAATCAAAGCGTTCACTGAGAGTTATATCCCCACACAGGCCTGAGGATGGCATGACAGGAGCAGAGGGAAGCTGAGGGGGTGCAGCGATTGGCCTGAAATCCAATGCATCTTGCTTCGGGATCTCAAGTGCATAGAATAGACAGTCAATACCACATTTGATCTCCTTCACCATATTCTTAACCCAGTTTCTGTATGCATTAACTCTGTGGGTATCTGTCTCTGAGTAGGTGAGCACATTCTGGCGGAGACTTGCTGGAGGTGGGAGGGATTCGCGCAGCATAACATTTCTGCCTTGGCAATAGGGGACCACAACGAGGATGATGATGATTGTGGTGGTCAGCCAGAGTCCAAAGAGAAGGGCGAGGCCAGTCAACACACACTGCAGGTGCTTCTGTGTCATTGTAAAAAGGAAATTAGATTAGTAGATTTAAAAAGGAAATAGGGAGAAACTGGTTCATAAATAAGGTGGTAAATGATTGGAATGGACTCAGTCGTCAGGTGGTCAGTGCGGAGTCAATAGGGAGTTTTAAAAGGAGGCTAGACAATTTCATGGATGGGGATGAAAGGTGGATGTAGGTAGTATTAATTAACTAATGATTTGTTGCTCCTCTAAAAAAAAAAAATATCTTAATTAATATAGAACTCAATTTAAATAAGCTTCTATTGTAACTTAATTAATGTCAAACTAATGATGTATTTATTGTACTACAGAGATAGAGACAATGACATTCCTGAGAGAGAGAGAGAGAGAGAGAGAGAGAGAGAGAGAGAGAGAGAGAGAGAGAGAGAGAGAGAGAGAGAGAGAGAGAGAGAGAGAGAGAGAGAGAGAGAGAGAGAGAGAGAGAGAAGAGAGAGAGAGAGAGAAGAGAGAGAGAGAGAGAGAGAGAGAGAGAGAGAGAGAAGAGAGAGAGAGAGAGAGAGAGAGAGAGAGAGAGAGAGAGAGAGAGAGAGGAGAGAAGAGAGAGAGAGAGAGAGAGAGAGAGAGAGAGAGAGAGAGAGAGAGAGAGGAGAGAGAGAGAGAGAGAGAAAAAAAAAAGCAAGAAAGAAAAAAAGAAGAAAAAAAGAAAGAGAAAAAAAGAAGAAAAAAAGAAAGAGAAAAAAACAGAAGCAGATTGACAGACAAGATTAAGAAACATACTTTTGTAACTTCCATTTCACAATAATACAAAATTAAAAAATAAATCCATATATGCCCTTCACCTTTTTCCTCTGCAGGGATGTGGTTTCTTGCCCCCCTAGAAGGCTGGCTGCTGCTGCTGCTGTCACCCCCGCCTCCCCCTTGGCAGACTGTGGTGGCAGGATTCGCACCATTTTGACCCCTCACTGCATCACCCTGGAGAATAAACCATTTTGACCCCTCACTGCATCACCCTGCTGGAGAATAAACCATTTTGACCCCTCACTGCATCACCCTGGAGAATAAACCATTTTGACCCCTCACTGCATCGCCCTGGAGAATAAACCATTTTGACCCCTCACTGCATCACCCTGGAGAATAAACCATTTGACCCTCACTGCATCACCCTGGAGAATAAACCATTTTGATCCCTCACTGCATCACCTGGAGAATAAACCATTTTGACCCCTCACTGCATCGCCCTGGAGAATAAACCATTTTGACCCCTCACTGCATCGCCCTGGAGAATAAACCATTTTGACCCCTCACTGCATCGCCCTGGAGAATAAACCATTTTGACCCCTCACTGCATCACCCTGGAGAATAAACCATTTTGACCCCTCACTGCATCACCCTGGAGAATAAACCATTTTGATCCCTCACTGCATCACCCTGGAGAATAAACCATTTTGATCCCTCACTGCATCACCCTGGAGAATAAACCATTTTGACCCCTCACTGCATCACCCTGGAGAATAAACCATTTTGATCCCTCACTGCATCACCCTGGAGAATAAACCATTTTGACCCCTCACTGCATCACCCTGGAGAATAAACCATTTTGATCCCTCACTGCATCACCCTGGAGAATAAACCATTTTGACCCCTCACTGCATCACCCTGGAGAATAAACCATTTTGATCCCTCACTGCATCACCCTGGAGAATAAACCATTTTGACCCCTCACTGCATCGCCCTGGAGAATAAACCATTTTGACCCCTCACTGCATCACCCTGGAGAATAAACCATTTTGACCCCTCACTGCATCACCCTGGAGAATAAAACATTTTGATCCCTCACTGCATCACCCTGGAGAATAAACCATTTTGACCCCTCACTGCATCACCCTGGAGAATAAACCATTTTGACCCCTCACTGCATCACCCTGGAGAATAAACCATTTTGATCCCTCACTGCATCACCCTGGAGAATAAACCATTTTGACCCCTCACTGCATCGCCCTGGAGAATAAACCATTTTGACCCCTCACTGCATCGCCCTGGAGAATAAACCATTTTGACCCCTCACTGCATCACCCTGGAGAATAATAGCACTGATAGCGGTAAATTTCTAGATGAGCACCGAACTTCCTTTGGTAAACGAAACTATTTTTTTCTGGCGAGTTTTGATGTGTTTTGAATTACGTAATCTGCTAACCGTTTCTGTCACAAATATTATTATTTTTTTTTTATTTGCAGAAATGAAAGAAAAAAAAAAGATTGAACCTAACCTAACCTATACCTAACTTAACCTTTACCTAACTAATAGAAAAAAAAAATATATATATATATATATATATATATATAAAAAATTACCTTAAGAAAAACAAATGTAAAAAAATTTGCGACATAAACGGTTAACAGATCAATTCAAAACTCACCAGAAAAAAATAGGGTTATAATGGACGAGAGTTTCATGGTCGTTTTCAGAGACACCAACTATTTTTTCTTGGCCTACAATAGGTGCAAAAAAAAAAAAAAAGTATATTTTGTGGTTAAAGTTAGGTTAGGTTTCTTTAAAACTTATAAGGTTAGGTTAGGTTAGGTTAGGTTAGGTTTCATTAAAACATAAGGTTAGGTTAGGTTTCATTTTTTTTTTTTTTTGTGGGGGAGGTTTGCGCAAAATAAAACAAGCACCATTAGAACAAGCACCTATTGTAGGCCAAGAAAAAATAGTTGGCGTCTCTGAAAACGAACGTGAAACTCTCGTCCATTATTACCAAAAATAGTTTCGTCCACCAAAGTGAGTTCGGTGTTCATCAGGAATAATACCCTGACAGCTACCGTCAATAACACGGTAAAATTCTACCTAGAGTCCTTTCCCGCCCTTATTAGTGGTTTTATTTCCTCCAGACCTTCACAGATCCCTTCAGATATCTCTAAAATGTAATAATAAAGTGGGGGAGAGATTAAAAAATATTAAAAAAATTACTAACCTAACTTAATATATGCTAACCTAAAATGGACGAGGACTGCGCGGTCATTTTCTGAGACACTGACAAATTTTTCATGTATCCAGCCATCCTAATGACGTATATATCCAGTCAAATACAGCCCCTCCATACTTCTGCATTTCAGCTGTAATGTTACCTATTCCCTTTGTCAATGTTACGGAGCTATTTTCCGTACTTGGTTTACCTACTTACGTACCTTTAATACACGCCACGCAACAAGCTTGTCCTCAGAGTTGGTGTGTTGGCTTAGAACCAGCTGTCATGTGCTCCAGGGAGAGGATTTACATGATTTATATTGTTATGAAAGTCACTGTACTGTACTCATTACTGATGATTCGTGCGATATGCCATTATCATCATCGTCACCATCGGCAGCAGTTGTAGGGCTGTGCACCGGTATCCGGTATTACCGGTATTACCGGTATTTTGGTTTTCCGGTAAACCGGTATCGGTATTAGTATTGCATCGGTATACCGGTATCGGTATATTATTTGGTCGGTATTGGATTTCGGTATTATGTTTTTTTTCTCTTTTTTCCCTCGAAACAGACTCCTTACTAGTACCAAGACCAAGAACTGACTAGTGACTACTCCGACTGCCGAGACGCGTATGGTAGCGTAACGCTCATTGGCTCAGAATCTGAGGTGCGTGTTATCATTGGCCGGTTGCACCTCAGCTGACAATGCCGCGCTGTGAAACCTCCCTCCCTCCTTCCCTCTACCCCTGAGGGTAGACCATCACAGAAAACGAACCATTACATATCACACAGGCGTCACTATAAAAATCTAGCCTAGCTCACATTTTCATTATTGTTATTATTATTATTATTATTATTATTATTATTATTATTAGGTAGTCTACTATTAGTATGGTTATTATCATCATCATTTTCATTATTGTTATTATTTTTATCATCCAAATTATTATTATGATTTTATTATGAATATAATTATTTCATAGGTATGTGTGTGTGTGTGTGTGTGTGTGTGTGTGTGTGTGTGTGTGTGTATGTGTGTGTGTGTGTGTGTGTGTGTGTGTGTGTGTGTGTGTGTGTGTGTGTTCACACCTCAGATATGACTGACCTCTCGTATCTTTAACATCTATCTATTTTGAAGAAAACTCGCGTTACACGTGTCTCCGTCTACACTCTACGCCTTTGAAATAATAATAATAATAATAATTGAAAATAAATTATGATAATGATTATAATAATAAAAACAACAATAGTAATAATAATAATAATAATAATAATAATATGTAATGTCAATGGTATTAATGATAATAATATGTTATAATAATAATAATAATAACTTAGGTAGATAAAATAATAATAACAATAATAGTGATACTAACAATAATATTGTTTGTTTGTTTGTTCGTTTAGAGGATAATTCCTCAGAGCCGTAGTGATCTACCGCTGCAATTTAGTGTTGGCTGAAGCCATCACCCCGGGAGGGGGGTCACAAACCCCCGGCTAACACCTGGTACCCATTCACTGCTGGGTGGACAGGGGCTCGGGTTTTAAGAAAGACCACCCATCTATCTTCGCTCCGCCCGGGGATCGAACTCGGGACTTCTCGGTTGTGAGCCGAGCGTGCTAACCACTACACTACGGAGTACCCGAGATTTATTGATAAAAATAATGATAATAATAATCAAAATTATAATAATAATAATAATAATAATATTGATAATGATCATAATGATAATAATAAAGATAGGATACTATAGATACTACTGATACTCGTATGATAAACAATATTATAAAATAGATACATAGTAGAAATAGATAGACTAGCAAAGAAATGATAGATAGAAAGATAGATAGAAATAATACAATATAGTGCCGACCGGGGTAATTTGGTCCTGGTTTTGACAAACTTTGATCTAGTTTCCATATCTATTGAAATAAACAAACAAAAAGTTAATACAATCATAAGAGGGTCACTACCTAGATATCATTAAAGTTTGAACAAATTTCCATTATAGCTCTGTTAGCAATACACTGAGAAGTGCGGACCGCATTGTTACACTAAATGGGGTAAATCGGACCTAACTCTGGGGTAAATTGGTCATATATATATAAAAAAAAAAAAAAATCTTAAAAATTTGACAAACCTCCAAAAACTTAAACAACATGTCATACCATGCCCATGGACACTATCAAACATTATGTGAGCTGTTCTTCACATTCTCTGGTTAGGCGGAAAAGATGACCAACACGCACACGTTGGGGTTCCAGTCTTTGAGTTCCTAGTCTTTCTTCTTTTTCTAGGTCTATGTTAGTTTTTCTTTTATAATTTCTAAGCATTGTTACTTAATTTAGTAATACTTTACACTAGGGCCAGAATTCCCTACACAATTGGGAGTATGGTTTCTGTTTACCTTATTGGATTCTAGGAAACATTCTCTCTACGAGCTTCCGTCACAAAGCACTTCTTTCGGAGATATAAGATGTTTTTAATAGGAAGGAGATCCGAGTGTATAGGAGATATGAAAATTAACCTAACCCCACCTTTTGACTCACTAACCTAACCTAGCACACGCTTTAACCTCCAAACTAATGTCAAATCTGCATTAAAAAAGTGTCCGCGGCAAGGGAAGAACAGAGGCGATGCAGGTCACAAGAGGAAGAAGAGTCAGGCGCACGTAAACACTTGGCTCTCGCCTCCCTATGAAAATGTCATTATCTTCGAAAGTAATGATTTGCGACGGAAACTCAATAGAGAAAATGTTTCCTAGAATTAAATAAGGTAAACAGAACCACACTCCCAATTGTGTAGGGAATTTCGGTCCTAATGTAAAATAATACCGTTAGGTTACGTAATCAATGCCCATGTTAGGTTAGTTAACTAGCAGGGAGGTATGGGTGGGCATAGCCCCCCAGTTATGTCAGGAGAGTATTGGTTTATAGGAAGTATTGGTTGAAACTGCACATTTACCGTATCCATTAAGGTAAACAGAAATCATTCTCCCAATTGTGTAGAGAATTCTGGTCCTTGAGTAAAAATTTACCCTTAATTTATATACCAGCACCCTTAAACTAATTCCATATTAGCATTCAACAATCTGAAACAAAAGAAACAAGTGCAAATAAGCAGTTAATCCTCACCGTGATATGCCGTGAGGGGTACATTACACTGGGTCCAATTTACCCCGTGAGTGTTTTTGTCACCGGGGTAAATACGGACCCAAACTGAGCATTGATCATACGAAAATGAGACAAGATAAGAGCATTTTTTATATTTTCATGTTAAAGTAGAGGAAAAACACTATATATACGCTTATTTACAAGAATGTACTCCGTCTCGTATTTGAATCCCATGAAAGTTCGCCAAATCAGCTGATTTTGTAAACAAACTTTGCCGCAACTTTTTTTTGCTGTCATTTTACTCAATTTCTATTTTGGTTTCTGGGTTCAGTTACATATCGATATTTATATTCATATTAATACTAGAAATGTTAAAATGGTTGTTTTACTACATGGGATATTCAAAACTGTTACACTCTTATTTATATTGAAACAAACACCAAAGCAAAAATGGCGGTCCGAATAGAACCGGTCCGTTGGAAGGACCAAATTACCCCGGTCGGCACTATAGAAAGATAGATATTATAATATAGCAATAATATATAATAGATAGAATTGATAGAATGTTAACCAATATCCAAGAATTACAATGGAGAATTAACATTAATTACAAATTACAATGGAGATTACGTTCTGGGTCTCCAGGGTTTAAGCCTGTAGCCTACCTGCATGGTGTGCGGGCAGAGGGAGGGGCTGGTGTGATTCCTTTCTGCAGCCACAGGTGCCGAGGACCCAAATACTTCTCTAGCTTGCCGTGTTCATATTGTTGATCGCACCCTTAAGGCTGACATTCAGTGTATCAGTAGTGGCACATGGACTTTATGCTCTTACAGAAGTCTGGTACAAACAGGATAGAGATATCTCTTGGGTTTTCCTGTGTAAGCTCAACACTGAAGGCCAAACACAACATCTCATGTCATGCTTCATATTATTTAGGGTGTTATATTTAGGGTATTTTATTTCATATGTGTTAGAGGTAGGGGGTTCACCGAAAAGGCAGGCACCGCTCGGGGATCGAACCCGAGACCTTCCACTTGCCGGGCGGACGTGCTACCGTTACCCTACGGTTGCCTCCCGGTGACAACCCATACATCTCCCCCCTAAGGCCCCCCCAGGGCCAGTCCGGGGAATGTGTATCGCATACCTCGATCCTACTCGGGCAGATGAACTCACTATTGAGTCAATGGCCATCCAGCCCCAGCTATGGGTGAAATAGTGGGCAGCCTGGGGTTAATCCCTACAGGGGATTCTGCGTCCCTGGCCACGGTGAGCAGTAAGGCCAATCCCTGACATAGATTGGTTGGGGGGGGTGGGTTGCAACCCCTCCCTGTAAAAGCCTAAACGAGCCACAAACATAGTAAGAGGTAGAGGCCGGGGGCGCGGTAATCGCGCCCCCGAACCGGTTTTGCCGGGGGCCCGACCATGCAGACCCCTCCTATGCCGACGCAGGGGAGGGGTCTGCCTATGACGAGTGCGGGGCAAAGCCCTCGGGAATCCCGCACTCTAAATCAAGTGGTAGGGCCCCCTAGCCCAACTTTTTCTAATGAGGGTGGCCGGGGCGGTGAAGAGGCGGCGCCTGCCCGTCGAATCACTCCTGGGATCAACCTGCGGAGGGTTCTTCGTGTGGGCTCGTGGAACGTTCTGAGCCTCTCAGACGATCATCGACTACCTCTCCTATCGGGCGAGCTCAGTAGGCTGAGGGTGGATATAGTGGGACTCTCTGAGACGAGGAGGCCTGGCAGTGGCGAGACTAGCAGTGGGGGTTACACCTACTACTGGTCCGGCATGAGCAATGGTCACCATATATAAATATTGTTATTAATGACATTATTTTCTATATTTTTATCATTATAAGCTATTTTTATAATTATTGTTAATATTCTTCTTCTTTTTCATTTTCATCATCGTGCTCCACCTCCCTCTAACGGATACCGGTGTGAGGACGTACCGGTATTATTCCCGAAAACCGGTATCGGCAATACCGGTATTTTGTTGATACCGCACAACCCTAACTGCAGTTGTGTCACTCACGGCCCCTCGGGGTTACATACATGAATTTTCGCTTTTCAATAATGATTTGGGGTTAAGAAGAGTCTCGTGTAGTTCAACTGTATTTTTGTATTAATTTTTCTGATGTCTTAACCATGAAATTTGCATGCTGAATTTGTGATAAGTTTGTTTACATCTGATGGTTTCCTCCGCTGGTGACGTGTGACAGGAGCAGTGTTGGACAAATCGGAGAAGCTTTGGTTAATATTAAGTAAAGGACCCAGAAAGGAATACAAGTAAACACACGAACAAGGTAAAGAAAGGGTAGTGGTGTGCATGTAATACCCTAACATAAGGTAATGGAGGGCTGGTGTACGTGTAGGTGTATTTCTATTTGTTCTCGCTTTCAGAATTCTTCAGAGATGGCCTCTTCTCTATTCAAGGAATTTAAAGAAGACAGTGAGTAAACCTAGGTCTTTGTTGTTGTCCCCACCCCCCAACCTCTCTCTCTCATATATATGATATGATATGGTATGATACAGGGAATCAGGCCTTTCTCCCTGGCTCAGTCGTCAAGTGCTAATTTGTGATATTTTTGTGTCCCCAGACAGCTATGCTCCCTTCCTTGAAGAGAACTTTGACGTGCAGAGCCACGTGAGCCAGCTGGTGCAAGGCCTGCTCATCACCGACCACCTCAACAAACTCACCCTGGGTCAGTGTGCAGTAACTGGTACTCTGTCATACTTGTGAACGACACTAAATATGTAGATATCTTATAAATATCTGTTTATGCATGTACAGTGTGTGATTAACCCCTTCACGCCCAGATCTTTCCTTTGCTATGAAAAATCGTCCGTTGTTAGCCATAAAATTACAAAAAGTAACTGAATATACCAAAATTAGTTAGTCGACAAGGATACTAAACAGGTCATATCTATTAAATATTGCATATATTCACTAAAAATCGTCTAATGAAAAACAAATTACAATGGAAATTACGTTCTGGGCCTCAAGGGGTTAATGGAAGCACCTGCAAAGCACATCTCTTGGCTCATGTTCGTGTGCAAGTATGTGTTCAAGTCTTCCCAAAGCTGCTTGATTACCAAGATTTCCCTTTTGTCAGGCTTGAATTGCCTGGAGCGAGAGATCGAGAGCCAGGTGGGGAGCCACTATGAGGACCTGCTGTCCCAGGCCACGGGTGTGGAGACCCTGGAGGACGTGCTCAACACCATGCACACCAGGATACAGGTACTGGGGGTGAGGATGTACTGGTGGTGAGGATGTACTGGTGTATGATGTACTGGTGGTGAGGATGTACTGGTGTATGATGTACTGGTGGTGATGATGTACTGGTGCCCCTTCACTATCAGGGAACTGACATGGAATCAGTTCAGTTGATGTTCGGGAGTCTGGCCTTTTTCATCGGCACTCCCTGACGTGTTTCTTCTTGCTGTCTGGGTCTTTAATTAGTTGTCTTCTCTTATTCTATATTTTTAGTTTCTACCTCTTTCTTTCTTATTATTTTCTCTGGTCATCCAAAAACTGTTGATTGTTCTTTTTGCTTCTTCCACATTCCCATCCCATCCCACAGACCCATTGCATGATTTGTACTAGAACTTTCACTGTTTTCATCTCTGAGTATGACTAGAAGGCTTTAGATTTTTCTCTTAATCTTTATTTGATGTAAGTCATTCTTTTATGATCGAAAGTTTCCGTTACCAAGTGAATAATTTTTCTTTTTATGATGGTCAAGTAATTGTTAGGAGGTTGATGGATGGAGTGAAAGCATTCTAGAGATGCCAGTGCATGTGTAAAAGTTTTAAGGGAGAGGTGGGTGAATGCTTCAAAATAAAAGCAGTGAGGCGTTGGTCAAGT
The DNA here is from genome assembly GCA_016584305.1 of Chionoecetes opilio. NCBI lineage: Eukaryota > Metazoa > Arthropoda > Malacostraca > Decapoda > Majidae > Chionoecetes > Chionoecetes opilio. The sequence goes on along the minus strand of JACEEZ010008841.1, from coordinate 266,818 downwards.
GGTTAGTGTCTGGAAGTGGTGAGCTGGAGGTGGCGAGTTCGAGTCCTGGCAGAGGCAACAAAGAGATGGAAGAGCTTTCTTCCATAGTTGAGTGGCCAAAGACACCCACATGTTGCCCACCAACCTCAACCCGAAAAAATTCTACTCCAGTTATATAAAAAAGTGAAATGTTCATATCTTGTATGTATATCTTTTCAGAGCTCATTTTGGTGGCTTGAGGAATTCCCTGATTACTTTTCCCCCTCCCCAGACCCTCCTGGCCGGGGTGGAGCGGCTGCGGGTGCGAGTGGTGGAGCCGTTCCACCGTGTGGAGCGACACACCCTGGTGCTGGGCAGGCTGCAGGCCTCGTGCGAACTATTGCGTCGAGTGATCCGCTGCCTCATGCTCTGCCACAGACTCCAGCAGCAGCTGTCCACTGAACCACGAGACATTACCAAGGCAGCCATCAGCCTCAGTGAACTGGGTGCGTTGGTACACCTTACTGTGTGTGTCTGTGTGTCTTGGCTCTGTGCTGGTTCTCTATGAGTATCCTGCACAATCCAAGCAGGAAAGGAGGTGTTTGTTTGTATAGATAGTTGCATCCTTCATGTGTCATGATTTCTCTGTTTCCCGTGGCATAATCTGCCCTCCACTAATTTCAAAGTTGAAGCCTTGTTACTTTTTGGAACTTGTGGTTTCCCTTTTTAAAATGTTTGTCATGCTTTCTCAAATCATATTCTGTGATTAATGAATATCATGCTTTTAGTGCCAGGAAGTCAAGGTGATAATAATTTATCAGGCTGAAGTAGTTGGCATACAAAGGCTAAAACCAAGGCAAGGACAAACATAGTGACAGGACCAGACTGACAGGTATACTAAAGGAGGCAAAGGCACTGGCTAGAACACCTTACTGAGGCAGCACTCACCGTTCAGATCACTTGGGCCGGGACGTAGACTTGAGTGGCCTGGAGGTTCTGGAGAAGGAGCAACGGCTGGTCCGCCAAGCCCGCAGCGACGTGGAGAAGCAGGCGTCCCTTATGATGGACCGCGGCATGGAGCTACAGAACCAGACACAAGTGGGATCATTAGTGTAATCTGTCACCTGATTATAAGTGTGATAGCACCGTGATAGAGAGGTTAATGACTCACTAGATCAAAGGTTTCCATTCTAGGGGCCATGGGGTGCATTTTGTATTTGTTCATTCATTCAGCATTTTTTGTGATGTGCCGCCTCATATATTTGGGAGAAAGCCAAATTGTATGAAAAAAATGCAAAGTAACTTACATTTGTCACACAGTTCCCGCTGCATACTTGTACAGTCTTTGCATCTGACATATTATCCCTCTTATTCATGTGATATTATTGTTGGTTTGGCTGCAGGTAGGAACAGCTCTTCAGGTGTTCCATAACCTGGGCATGCTGGCGCCCAGTGTGGAGAGAGTCCTCAACTCCCTCACCTCATCCATCAACCGCAGTGTGGCCATGGCCCTGGACGTCAATGCTCTGCTGCAGATGACTCAGGACACCAGGCGAGGTGGGGCTTGCCAGACTGTGGTGGCATTGGCTGAACTAGAGTTCTTTAATGTACAGCAAATGGTATAAATTTGGTGTGATTGAATTCGAATTTAAAGAATGCTCATATATCTAGATCATACTGTGTGTGAAATCATACATTTTTATTATGCTTTATGACTTATGTTTCAATGATTTGTTCTCAAAGTGTTTAAAGATGACCCAAAATAAAACACTCACCCAAAGCCTGTGTCCCCAGGAGGTGGACCGGGGCCGGGCAAGGCTGTCATGCCGGCGCCGGGACAGTCTGTACACTTCCGGGCCTCACTGTGGTCCAACCTGGAGAAGCTGATGGACGACATATTCCACGTGTGTGTCCAGACCTCACACCTGCACAAGGTATTCACACAAGGAGAGGCGATCTGATAGAAGTTCTTAAGTGGATAAAGGGATACAATAAAGGATATGTAGGAAGAGTTCATGCGGCTAGTAATCAGGTTAGAACAAGCAGTAACGGATTCAAACTGGAAAAGCGTAGATTAAAAATAGAAATAGGGAAAAACTGGTTCACAAATAGGGTGGTAAATTATTGGAATGGACTCAGTCGTCAGGTAGTTAGTGCGGAGTCATTAGGGAGCTTTAAAAGGAGGCTAGATAATTTAATGGATGGGGATGAAAGGTGGATGTAGGTAGTATAAGGTAACAGGAACTACCACGTGTATGCCTCATGCCTTGTAGCTTCCTTATTTTCTTATGTTCTTATTATGTTCAGATGATATTTATTTACCTTTACAGATTTTGTTTTATGTGGTGTCCTATTTAAGAACCATCAATAACATTGCCCACACTTTGTGAGCTGTTAGTATCCATGACAGATAGAACGACTAAAATTTAAAGTTTATATGCACTGTGAAAGTCAGCAGCCTGTGATCATTATTGGCTTATTTCTCCTGGCAATACCTGACTGATGCTCACTCTTTCCTAAGTCTGCATAATGTGGAGAATGTTGATAATTATAAGTTAGATTGAGCATTATATGAGGCGCTAATTTCAGAAAGTTGATAAGCGCCATCAATAAAAAAACTAAAATAATGGCTTAAATGTTTCAATGTTCAAAATGTCATATCTTTTGAACATTGAAACATTTTGAAGCCATTTTCTTAGTTTTTTTATTGATGGCGCTAATCGACTTTCTGAAATAAGCGCCTCATATGGTATTGAAATTGCTCCGTGCCGTAAGTAATCAAGTGGTGCTGAAGTAACACTGTATGAAAGGACGATGTGGGTTGCTAATCTCCAAGCCAACTACATACCTATATTTTAGAGGAATATTCCAATTTTTCTCAGGAGTATTGAAGAAAGAGTAGGTCGTATAAACCATCATATGAGGCGCTTATTTCAGAAAGTCGATAAACGCCATCAATAAAAAACTAAGAAAATGGCTTCAAACTGTTTCAAAAGATCTGACATTTTGAACATTGAAACAGTTTGAAGCCATTTTCTTAGTTTTTTATTGATGGCGCTTATTGACTTTCTGAAATGAGCGCCTCATATACAGTATTATTTTGATAGGCCTGTTACCTATCTTGTTGTCCTCTGATTGAAGCTGCTTGTTCTAGGTGCTTGCCAAGAAGAGGGACCCAGTAACTCATGTGTGTTTCTTGGAGGAAGTTCAGCGGCCCGGCAAGTGTGATCTGTTCACCTCTGTGTGGCAGAGTGTCACGCAAGTCCTTACTCAGGAATTTTCAAAAGCTGCGCAAGGTAACAGTTGATTAGCCTTCACGTATGAGTTACTAGAATGTACTAATCCCTTCCCAACAAAGAGGAGAAAGCAATGATTTTAGGTCTTTCATCATTATATTTAACCCCTTGAGACCCATAACGTAATTTCCATTGTAATTTGGGTACCAATAGACGATTTTTAGTGAATATTAGCAATATTTTATAGCTATGACCTGTTTTTATATCCTTATCGACTAACTGATTTGACATATTAAGTTACTTTTCGTAATTTTATGGCTTGACAACATACAATTTTTCATAGCAAAGGAAAGATGGGCATCATGAGGTTAAGCGTCCCCAACATTTTTATTATAATGTACATTTACCTGCTTTATTCTCCATTCATTTGTGTACAATCTATACCCAACAGAGTCCACCATCATTCGTCAGTACCTAGAGGTGGATTACCCTAAGCTAGTCCGGCTGTATGGGGACCTGTGGCGGCGCCTGGAGGGCATCACCGTGGAGATGATGCACCCCCCGCCAGACCTCTCACCCCCCGCCGCCTCCCTGCACGACACCCTGGATGGAGAAGAGCCCAGGGAGAGTAGTGAGAAGACCCAGAATTTTGAGTGAGTGAGCTCTGAATATTATTTCTTTATTATTTTGGTACTGGAGGTTAACTACTAGTGGTTAACAGTGAAATCTTTGGGTCTAAAAAATAGAAGAGTCTCACATAGAAAAGGAAACATTTATTATGTCCTTTATGTACCTGCTTTCTATGGGCATTCTAGGGCATCTAGGGCATTCTATTATTATTTTTTTTTTTTTTTTTTTTATAATCATTATCATCATCATCATCATCATCATTACCATCATCATCATCATCATCATCATCATCATCATCATCATCATCATCATCATTACCATCATTACAACACAAATTTTTACCTAAATGACTCTGTACTTTAAGTTCACACATTTCATTTTTTTTTTTTAGTTATTCCCATTGGTTTCATAATTTATTAGGGGTACATAGGCTTAAAGAGGGTTTAGCATTGTAGTAATCAGAAAACGGACTCCAGATTTGTGTTCAGCATGGCTGTCAGCTTTTGTGGACCAATTTTCATAAGAATCTGAGGTGCAAAATTTTTCCTCAAAATCTGCAGGGGCATCCCTTGCAATTTTTTCGAATTTTTATAAGAATTTTGTTTTTACTTAAATAACTCTTAAGTTATGAGGCGCACGTAAATGTATAATGTAGTAAAGATATGGATGAAATATTTGTGAGATTTGCTGTAGCAATTCACATGGGTAAGACAGCCTGTATTTGCACCAGTGGACGCCTTTTGTCTATTAATATATTATGTTCATCAATGAAAATCAGTATATCAATGGCAAGGAATTGCTTATGAAGTTTTACAGGATTAAGATGGTAATAGTTGACAAACAATGGAGGTAAAGACGTGCTGGAGTCAGGGAGGCGGACTGGAGAAGGCAGACCAGGCCAGTGGTTTGATCCTAGAGGAAATATTAAATAATAAGATAAGATTAATACTGTGGAAGTAATGACCTGTTTTGTGCCAGTCCTGAGGAGGCACTGCGCTGCACGCTGATTCCCTTGGAGGAGGCCTACCTCTCCCGCTCCCGCTCGAGGCTGTTAGACCCCGTTAACTTGATGTTTGCTGCTCACGAGGCACCGCCAGCCAAGGATGAAGTGGATGCCCTTATCAAGACCATTACAAGGTAAGCTTCAAACACAAGGTAAACACAAGGCTGTGGACATTGGGTCTTGACAGCTACTGCTTTGTCATGTTACAAGGTATATCATCCTAATGGATATCTTTATGTTGATTCTTATCATGCAGAGGTTATTTACTTTACAAAGACAGTAAATGCTGAAATTGGAAGTGTTTATTACCATAAGGCTGAGTTTATTACCAAAATAGTAAACAGATGCTTCTCAGAGGGCAGTTTATCACAATCTGAAAAATGAGCCTTGCACCGGCCTGACAGCGTTGTTTGTCTTGCCAGTGAGTTGAATGTGTCGGCCGTGGACAAGGCTCTGAGTGAGACGGTGGCGCGCAATGTGGCGGAATCCCTCCATTTGTTTTGTGTCAAGTGCCAGCAGCTGATAGACACCAGTGGGGATGCCAGCCAAGTTATAGGTGGGTTGTCAATGATGATTTATTTGTATTTATTTATTAACATACATGTGCCAACCCCAGCCCTGAGGTGCACAGCTAAAGTCAAGGCATGAGAGAGAGAGAGAGAGAGAGAGAGTAAATAAATAAATGTGAGAAGGACAAAGTAACTTGGCGTGAAAGGGAGAGAGAGATTTTATTTATTTATTCATTCATTTATCCATTCACTTTAACTCAATCATTCGTTTATCAATAGATTTATCCTCACATTCGTTCTTGCTATGAGTAAAGATGTGTTGATGACCATACTTATCAGTTCAAGCAAGTCCCAATACCTTCACGGCCTCTTGTAGCTTCCTTATTTTCTTATGTTCTTATGTTCTTTCCTGCAGGTCCAGCCACAGCTGCACAAGGGTTGAATGTGACTGTAGTGAACCAGCTGTTGTACTTGAGGAACCAAGTGGACCGCACAGCCTCAGCCACTCTGGCCCACCTGCCTCTGCCCGTCACGAGCACTCTCCTGCTAGTCAGTACATCACAGTCTTGTCACTGCCTTAGTTCCTTTAGTTACCTTAGTTCCTTAGTTCGAGGTAGTTCCTTTACAGAAACTACCTCGTGTAGGTTTCACGGCCTCTTGTAGCTTCCTTATTTTCTTATGTTCTTATGTTACCTTGAAAGTCTGATTCCCTCTCTATGTAGTACACGAGTCAGCCTTTCTCACATAATGGCAACTCAGCAAGCTACACAGTCATGGAATTGTATCATCTGTGTATCACTCTATCATTGTTTAGGCCTGGCAAAACATGGTCCCTGTGCTGTGGGGACTGGCAGTCTTAGGAGTACTTCATATCCTCCATTAACTAGTCAACTCTATCCCTCTTATCACCTTCCTATTTCTCCCTGCTATTCTACCTTATCTTATCAAACCAAAGTTTTTTCTTATATTTCTGTCAATGATTTGTCTTGTTACCTCTTATAATCGGCTAGTTGAACCTTGTGTCTCGTTTGTCTCATAAAGTCATACGGATTTTTGTTTCATGTTCAATATTACACAGGAAGTCATTGTTTTATGAGAATGAATAATAGTTATCTCATTTACCGTAAGGTTAACCCCTTCATGCTCAGATCTTTCCTTTGCTATATAAAATCGTCTGTTGTTAGCCATAAAATTACGAAAAGTAACTGAATATACCAAATTAGTTAGTGGACAAGGATACTAAACAGGTCATATCTATAAAATATTGCTTATATTAACTAAAAATTGTCTATCTAGTACCCAAATTACAATGGAAATTACGTTCTGAGCCTCAAGGGGTTAATGGAGTACGTATTTTCTTTGGTCAGGCCCTCCCCGCCATCAATGCACTGATGTCCTCCGCTGTGCAGCCACTGTTTGAATCCCTCACGGATGCCATCGAGGCCATCGTACTCACCATGCACAGTGAAAACTTCTCAGGGTAAGATGCAGGAAATTTCCAGATGAACACTGAACTTCCTTTGGTGGACGAAACAATTTTTTTCTGGTGAGTTTTGATCTGTTTTGAATTAATCTGCTAACCGTTTCTGTCGCAAAAAACTTTTTTTCTTTTTTTTTTTGCGATTTGTATAAAAAAAACAAAAAAAACCAGACAGTTTGAACCTAACCGAACCTATACCTAACCTAGCCTTTATCTAACCTAACCTAACCTATATCTAACCGAACCTATACCTAACTATAAAAAAATTAAAATATATATATAAAAATTGTGACAGAAACGGTTAGCAGATTAATTCCAAACACATCAAAACTCACCCGAAAAAAATAGTTTTGTCCACCAAAGTGACTTCGGTGTTCATCTGGAATAATGCCTTAAGATGCTTCATATTCTCACTTTTGTTTCTTCCAAAACTTTTTGCAATAATTACTTTAGATATTCAATTTTCAATATGGAATACATGAATTTCAATATTAAATTCTCTCCAATCCACGTCCTCTTATTTTTTGTTGTGCATATTATGTTGATGTATTGATGTTTGAATGATATGTATGCATTGATGTTTGAATGATATGTATGTATTGATGTTTGAATGTTATGTACTTTTATTGATGTTTGAATGATATGTATGTATTGATGTTTGAATGTTATGTATGTATTGATGTTTGAATGATATGTATGTATTGATGTTTGAATGTTATGTATGTATTGATGTTTGAATGTTATGTATGTATTGATGTTTGAATGTTATGTATGTATTGATGTTTGAATGTTATGTATGTATTGATGTTTGAATGATATGTATGTATTGATGTTTGAATGATATGTATGTATTGATGTTTGAATGTTATGTATGTATTGATGTTTGAATGATATGTATGTATTGATGTTTGAATGATATGTATGTATTGATGTTTGAATGATATGTATGTATTGATGTTTGAATGATATGTATGTATTGATGTTTGAATGATATGTATGCATTGATGTTTGAATGATATGTATGTATTGATGTTTGAATGATATGTATGTATTGATGTTTGAATGTTATGTATGTATTGATGTTTGAAGGTGAGAGTCAAGCTTGTTTTTAGGAGTGTTTTTTTCAAGAGTGTTTTTAGGAATGTTTGAAGGTGAGAGTCAAGCTTGATGTGTTTTTTAGGAATGACACCAGTGGGACAGACTCTCAGTGTTCCTTGTACATGAAGGAACTGCAGGGCTTCATCGCGAGGGCCGCCGAGGACTACCTGGTTCCCTACCTTCCCTCAGACATCATCAAGCAAAGGTACACTCACCCCCCATCTTCTGAGAGTAAAATAGTTTAACCCATTCACACCCAGATATTTCCTCTGCTATAAAAAATCGTCTGTTGTTAGCCATGAAATTTCGAAAACTAACTGAATATATCAAATTAGGTAGTGGACAAGGATACTAAACAGGTCATATCTATAAAATGTTGTTTATATTCACTCAAAATCGTGTAATGGTATACCCAAAGTACAATAAAAGTTACGTTCTGGATCTCAAGGGGTTAAGAATGGGTAAAGATAGGTCAATGAAAGAAGAATTTATTAATGCTAAGATTGAAGTGGTTGATCGAGGACTTCCTGGCTCCCTACCTTCCCTCAAGACACCATCAAGCAAAGGTACACTCTCCCCCATCACCTGAGAGTAAAATAGTTTAAGAAATGGGTATGAGTATTAACCCCTTGAGACCCACAACGTAATTTCCATTGTAATTTGGATACCATTAGACAATTTTAATGAATATAAGCAATATTTTGATAGATATGACCTGCTTAGTATCTTTGTCCACTAGTAAATTTGGTATATTCAGTTACTTTTCGTAATTTTATGGCTGACAACAGACGATTTTATATAACAAAGGAAAGATCTGGGCGTGAAGGGGTTAAGAATGTTGAGAATATTTCAAGTGTTTGTGGAAGTTTTGCCACATTTGTTAGGGTTGAAGTATTGATTTTGAAGGCTGAAGGTTAAGGTTGAAGGATGACATGTACATTTTGTGATATGAGTATGGCATATTGCAGATATGTAAAGATAAGATAGGTAAATGAAAATGGGTAAAGATAGGTCAATGAAAGAAGAATTAATTAATGCTAAGATTGAAGTGGTTGATGTTGCAGAAATCTATAACCGAAGAGCTAATTACCGGCAGTGTAATCAGACTGCATGAGAAAACAGTAGAAGAGTTTGACCTGAGTGTGGCATATTGCTTTAGTACTTAAGTTCATTCCCTCGTCTATATATTATGTTGTTGTTTTTCTTGTATGCCTTCGGGTGAGCATAAAATTATTATTATTATTATTATATTGCAGGACGCATCACTTGGCTTGCCGCTCCCTGGAGTTGTTTGTGCGCCATGCCAGCCTCCTGCGACCTATTGGCGAAAGTGGCAAGATGCGCTTGGCAGCAGACTTTGCCCAGGTAACTGTAATATTACTACACGACAGGTTACAGGATTCAGTCAAGCTCATAATATCCCATCTTTTGATATATCATTATCATATTTTTTTTTAAATTTATGTATTGTGTGTGTGTGTGTGTGTGTGTGTGTGTGTGTGTGTGTGTGTGTGTGTGTGTCTCTGCATGCATGTGTGGTCCATTGCCATAAAAGACTAGAAATGGTCCATGCATTGTGGTGAAATTTGCTGGTCTAGCTATATAAATTTGGTCCTTATGTATTATGTATGTATTGATTAACTTAATGATACTTAACTCAAGGGTATTGGCAGGGGCGTATTTAGGATCTTGAAACATTGGAGGCTTAGCCCAGCCAAGAGATCTTTAAATTTTTACAGGATAATTTTCAATTTATTTATGAGTATAATGAATATAAGATGTGAGACACTGTGCTCTACCAAAAGGCTCCGGTAATTTGCTTAGGATAACTTTCGAAACATGAAATTGAAATAAAATGAAGACAATCTGAGTTGGGGTTCAACTTCGTTATTATTTTTATTTTCATTAGTAGGAGTAAAACCCTAAAGCCCCGTCCACACTACCACTCACCACCGTCGGCGCTTGCCGTCGAACATTGTTCGTCACTCAAAAGTGGCAGTGTGGACACGATGCCGACGAGCAAAATTTAACCGTCGGCGCTGCCCGCCAACATTCAGCAGGTTTAATATTGGGCGGGCATGCCCGTCACTCACGAGTCAGCGCCAAACACGTGCTTCAAGTTATCGGCAGTTTTCACTATCTAGATATTTTTGCATTGCTATGTACCGTATACCATCAGAACCAAGAAAGTCAGCTGATTACGAGTATGTGATCAAAAATTAAATGGGAGAAATGGTCAGGAAATTGCAGCGAGTTGAAGACAAAAAGGTGAGAAAAATGTTTATACACTATTTCTTTTTGCTATATTTTTTAGAATACACAAAAAGGTTTTCGTATATTTTTCTTGCTTATGATATGCAGAAATGTGTCATGAAGATGATAGTTGGGTCAGTTTTTCTAAACCTCCTGTGGTTATTTCATAATCTTGAGTGAGAGTACACGATATGCAGAAAACATGACTCACTTTGAAATCAGGAAGCGCGCTGACCGCCGAACAAAACCGTTCGTGTGGACACAACCCTGGCAACGGTGCTTCCCGTCGGCAAGCACCGACGGGAAGCGCCGACGGTGGTGAGTGGTAGTGTGGACGGGGCTTAAGAAAAAGAAAGCTTTGTCATGATGAAGCAGTCATATAGATTGTATATTCCCAATGCTTTGTTCAATACTGAAATCTGACCAACCTCAGACTTATAATTACTTTTTTTTTACATCACAAAGGACTGGCCAAGGACACACAAAAATGCACTTTGAAAAAAATGCACTTTGAATAAAATGCACTTCGAAAAAAATGCGCTTCGAAAAAATACATTTAGAAAAAAATGCACTTTGAAAAAAATGCACTTAAAAAAATGCACTTAGAAAAAATGCACTTAGAAAAAAATGCACTTAGAAAAAAATGCACTCCGAAAAAATCCACTTCTGTTAAGTATGTGTCTTGTCCATCTGATATTCTCTTCTTTACCTCTCCAAAAAGTCTTTTGGTGTCTCCTCTGTCATGCACTCCTCATCTCTGTTCTCTCCACCTCTCTCATGTCCTGCTCATAAAAAGGATGCCATCAGCATACGCTATGTAACATCTAACCAAATATTTAGTTTTTTACTATAATTTTATGTTGGCCCCAGTCAGCTTATCTTATTTTTGTGAGAAAAATAAATAAATAAGATCAATAGAAAAAGGTATTTGAGATCCGGGGCTATTCATAAAATATTCGGGGCTACAGTCCCCAAAGCCCAGGCCTAACTACGCCCCTGGATATTGATTTTTGAAGACAACACTGTAATATTTCTTTTTGTTATCAATTAGTAATTTCATCATGACAATAAACAATGGCACTACTGACTTATTATTAAGTGAATGCAAACAATAGGATGTATGTGTTAATGGCCATTGGAATGATCACTACTTTACAGGAACTACCACGTGTAGGTCTCGCGGCCTCTTGTAGCTTCCTTATTTGGTAAATTTCCAGATGAACAACGAACTTCCTTTGGTGGACAAAACTATTTTTTTCTGGTGAGTTTTGATGTGTTTGAATTAATCTGCTAACCGTTTCTGTCGCAAACCACTTTTCTTTTCTTTTTTTTTGCTAAAATGCCAAAAAAAAAGAAGAAGAACCTAACCGAACCTATACCTAACCTAATCTTTACCTAACTATAAAAAAATAAAAAATAAATAATAATTTATTGCGACACCAACGGTTATCAGATTGATTCAAAACACATCAAAACTCACCAGAAAAAAATTGTTTCGTCCACCAAAGTGAGTTCGGTGTTCATCTGGAATAATACCCCTTATTTTCTTATGTTCTTATGTACTAATATACCTGGCCCTCAGATGGAGATGGCCATAAGCCCCCTGTGTAGCCGGCCCTCGGAGCTTGGCCGCCCCTACCGTGTGGTGCGCTCCTTCCGTCCTCTGCTCTTCCTCACAGTGGAGCACATCGCTAACTCCCCCAGTGTGGGCGACGTCATTCCCTTCTCCACCCTCCTCCACTTCCTGTTTGCTCGGGCACCTCAGGAAATGCGATCTCCTCATCAGGCAAGTTTGTCCCATCATTTTATATTTCTTTTACATTAGTACATATTGTAGTAAGCAGCTGAAATATGAATTGTGAAAAATTGTGAAGGAAGTACCACGTGTAGGTCTCACGGCCTCTTGTAGCTTCCTTATTTTCTTATTTTCTTATGTTCTTGTAGCTTCCTTATTTTCTTATGTTCTTATGTTCTTGTAGCTTCCTTATGTTCTTATGTTCTTGTAGCTTCCTTATTTTCTTATGTTCTTATGTTCTTGTAGCTTCCTTATTTTCTTATATTGTTATGTTCTTTTAGCTTCCTTATTTTCTTATGTTCTTATGTTCTTGTAGCTTCCTTATGTTCTTATGTTCTTGTAGCTTCCTTATGTTTTTATGTTCTTGTAGCTTCCTTATTTTCTTATGTTTTTATGTTCTTGTAACTTCCTTATTTTCTTATGTTTTTGTAGCTTCCTTATTTTCTTATGTTGTTATGTTCTTGTAACTTCCTTATTTTCTTATGTTCTTGTAGCTTCCTTATTTTCTTATGTTCTTGTAACTTCCTTATTTTCTTATGTTCTTGTAACTTCCTTATTTTCTTATGTTCTTGTAACTTCCTTATTTTCTTATGTTCTTGTAGCTTCCTTATTTTCTTATGTTTTATGTTCTTGTAACTTCCTTATTTTCTTATGTTCTTGTAGCTTCCTTATTTTCTTATGTTCTTGTAACTTCCTTATTTTCTTATGTTCTTGTAGCTTCCTTATTTTCTTATGTTCTTGTAACTTCCTTATTTTCTTATGTTCTTGTAGCTTCCTTATTTTCTTATGTTCTTGTAATTTCCTTATTTTCTTATGTTCTTGTAACTTTCTTATGTTCTTGTAGCTTCCTTATTTTCTTATGCTCTTATGTTCTTGTAGCTTCCTTATTTTCTTATGTTCTTATGTTCTTGTAACTTCCTTATTTTCTTATGTTCTTGTAATTTCCTTATTTTCTTATGTTCTTGTAACTTCCTTATTTTCTTATGTTCTTGTAGCTTCCTTATTTTCTTATGTTCTTGTAGCTTCCTTATTTTCTTATGTTCCTATGTTCTTGTAGCTTCCTTATTTTCTTATGTTCTTATGTTCTTGTAACTTCCTTATTTTCTTATGTTCTTATGTTCTTGTAACTTCCTTATTTTCTTATGTTCTTGTAGCTTCCTTATTTTTTTATGTTTTTATGTTCTTGTAGCTTCCTTATTTTCTTATGTTCTTATGTTCTTGTAACTTCCTTATTTTCTTATGTTCTTGTAGCTTCCTTATGTTCTTATGTTCTTGTAGCTTCCTTATGTTCTTATGTTCTTGTAGCTTCCTTATGTTCCTATGTTCTTGTAGCTTCCATATTTTCTTATGTTCTTGTAGCTTCCTTATTTTCTTATGTTCTTGTAGCTTCCTGATTTTCTTATGTTCTTGTAGCTTCCTGATTTTCTTATGTTATGTTCTTGTAGCTTCCTTATGTTCTTATGTTCTTGTAGCTTCCTTATTTTCTTATGTTCTTGTAGCTTCCTTATTTTCTTATGTTTTTATGTTCTTGTAGCTTCCTTATGTTCTTATGTTCTTGTAGCTTCCTTATTTTCTTATGTTCTTGTAGCTTTCTTATGTTCTTATGTTCTTGTAGCTTCCTTATTTTCTAATGTTCTTATGTTCTTGTAGCTTCCTTATTTTCTTATGTTCTTGTAGCTTCCTTATTTTCTTATGTTGTTATGTTCTTGTAGCTTCCTTATTTTCTTATGTTCTTGTAGCTTTCTTATTTTCTTATGTTCTTGTAGCTTCCTTATGTTCTTATGTTCTTGTAGCTTCCTTATTTTCTTATGTTCTTATAGCTTCCTTATTTTCTTATGTTGTTATGTTCTTGTAGCTTTCTTATTTTCTTATGTTCTTGTAGCTTCCTTATGTTCTTATGTTGTTATGTTCTTGTAGCTTCCTTATTTTCTTATGTTCTTGTAGCTTCCTTATGTTCTTATGTTGTTATGTTCTTGTAGCTTCCTTATTTTCTTATGTTGTTATGTTCTTGTAGCTTTCTTATTTTCTGATGTTCTTGTAGCTTCCTTATGTTCTTATGTTGTTATGTTCTTGTAGCTTTCTTATTTTCTTATGTTCTTGTAGCTTCCTTATGTTCTTATGTTGTTATGTTCTTGTAGCTTCCTTATTTTCTTATGTTCTTGTAGCTTTCTTATTTTCTGATGTTCTTGTAGCTTCCTTATGTTCTTATGTTGTTATGTTCTTGTAGCTTTCTTATTTTCTGATGTTCTTGTAGCTTCCTTATTTTCTTATGTTGTTATGTTCTTGTAGCTTTCTTATTTTCTTATGTTCTTGTAGCTTCCTTATGTTCTTATGTTGTTATGTTCTTGTAGCTTTCTTATTTTCTGATGTTCTTGTAGCTTCCTTATGTTCTTATGTTGTTATGTTCTTGTAGCTTCCTTATTTTCTTATGTTCTTATGTTGTTATGTTCTTGTAGCTTTCTTATTTTCTGATGTTCTTGTAGCTTCCTTATGTTCTTATGTTGTTATGTTCTTGTAGCTTTCTTATTTTCTTATGTTCTTGTAGCTTCCTTATGTTCTTATGTTGTTATGTTCTTGTAGCTTTCTTATTTTCTTATGTTCTTGTAGCTTCCTTATGTTCTTATGTTGTTATGTTCTTGTAGCTTCCTTATTTTCTTATGTTCTTATGTTGTTATGTTCTTGTAGCTTTCTTATTTTCTGATGTTCTTGTAGCTTCCTTATGTTCTTAGTTGTTATGTTCTTGTAGCTTTCTTATTTTCTTATGTTCTTGTAGCTTCCTTATGTTCTTATGTTGTTATGTTCTTGTAGCTTTCTTATTTTCTTATGTTCTTGTAGCTTCCTTATGTTCTTATGTTGTTATGTACCCGCAGAGTGCAGGGTGGTCAGTCAGCAGGTACAGCAAGTGGTTGGACGAGCATCAAGACGAGAGGGAGCGACTACAGCTGGTGCAGGGTACCCTCGAGGCCTATGTGGCTGGGGTACGCGCCAAGAACTTGACCCAATTTGCCTCTGCCTACCCTCCAATGCTGGCCATGCTGGAGAAAGGCCTCGCGTTCCACACAGCCGCCTCCAAAACATAGCTAACACAGAAGTAACCACTTTGTATATATGTCAATAGGGGAATCAATAGGGTTTTTATAGAAGGCTAGACAAATTCATGGATGGGGATGAAATCCGTCAGCGCCAACTTCGGCTATATGGGCATGTGGTACGCTACCCTGAAACCGATTCTTCCCATCAGGTTGTATCTGTAGGAGACTTGGCCTTCTCCGGCGTGGAGGAGGCCAAGGGGGTGCTCACAAGGCTCGTGGCTGGGGCAAGTTGATGTTTCTTGTCGAGAGCTGCTTGGTATGGGAAAGGAGCCTGCATGGGGACTCGCGCGTGGTGACCCCCGGGAGGGGCGTCATAGGGTGGGCGAGGCGACGCGCCCCCCGGCGTATGCCCCCAATGATTGATGATTGATTGATGAAAGGTGGATGTAGGTAGTATTAAGCAACAGGAACTACCACGTGTAGGTCTCACAGCCTCTTGTAGCTTCTTTATGTTCTTATGTCCTTATGTCAGCTTTCTAATGGAGCAGTCTGTATAATTTAATAGATTTTTCATATATAAGTTTTGATGGTTGATCATGTAAACTTTTTCTCTGGGCATCTGTGTCTGTCTGTCGTTCTCTCATTTGTAGCCATCCATTGATCTGTATCTGTCTATTTTTCTGTTTAGCTCACCATTTATCTTTCTGCTTCCATGTACATACCAATGAATATGTATTGACATGATTTATAAATGTTGTTGTTTTGATCTGAAAGCTGTTCAGAAGATAGAGTATATTCATAAAGACATTCATCATAGTACATATATTTATATAACAATAATTCATCTATTCATGTATCTTGTATGTGTGTATCAACCTTTACTATAATTTTGTCTCATTATATAACTCATCTCCATTTCTTCATGCCACACCCAGGCTGTCATGACACACATGTCTCTCCTCACCCACAGTTCATGCCACCCACAATCCTTCCACTTTCCTATGACAGGGCATTTTCACGGCCTACTGAAGGCCGCCTGCCAAGTATGCCTCATCACCTCCGGTCATGCTGTTTCGTAATTCCTCGCATGAGTCATCGCTGATTATTGTTCTTTGTATTTTGGCATCTTACCAAGCTTCAGGCTTTGTAAGCAAATACATTAAAGGTGTTCAATACAGGGTATTATTATCCATCTGGGTTGTGATGACCATAGTGGTTCAAAGTTATGTTAAGTTTTACTTTTTTTTTCATACAAGTATGACA
This sequence comes from Chionoecetes opilio, assembly GCA_016584305.1. NCBI lineage: Eukaryota > Metazoa > Arthropoda > Malacostraca > Decapoda > Majidae > Chionoecetes > Chionoecetes opilio. The sequence goes on along the minus strand of JACEEZ010008841.1, from coordinate 250,561 downwards.
TATCTTGACACATGCAATTGAAAGGTCTTATCATATTGATCTGCCATATCTATATGATAGTTTGAAACTAACACGACAGCAGCGATAAAAGATCAATGTTGTAACGCGTGCGCGGTTTGCGGCCGCCTTGGCGGTACTGCTGTGCGACAAACGTTGCCAAATTAGCTATTCCCGCTAAGCTCAGCTTGTTTCTTGTTTGTTTCTTGTTTGTTTTGTTTAGAGGATAATGCCTCAGAGCCATAGTGATCTACCGCTGCTGCATATTAGTGTTGGCCGAAGCCACCACCCCGGGGGGGGGGGGTTACAAACCCCTGGCTGGCACCCGGTACCCATTCACTGCTGGGTGGACAGGGGCTAGGGATTTAAGAAAGACCACCCATCTATCTTTCGCTCCGCCCGGGGATCGAACCCGGGACTTCTCGGTTGTAAGCCGAGCGTGCTAACCACTACACTACAGAGTTCCCTATCTCTTGATCTGTTTATTTTTCGCATAGCAGTGCAGTCCTACTTTCTATCGTAGAAATAATATGATGTTTCATGTATCAACATTTTTTTTCTATCGACCTTATGCGCAGCGTGACAAGCATTTGGGTGGAAAAATGACCGATGGGGCTTAGGTAGCAAATATGTTTAAAATGTCACTTGAGTGTACTTCTAAATGAGAGTACTCCACCTCAGTGCACTATTTTGCATCTTTGGTAACAGATTAGTTTAATTCCTTTTCATTTGACTTCTTTTCCACTAAAGTTTATTAGCTACCGTACTTTCACGTGGCTTAGCGCTGCCTACCTAGCGCATTTACCGGGAAGAATGTAGCAGGATTGCCAGTGGTGGCAGTGGCAGCGTGTGGTTAGGACTGTGCCGCTGTGTGCCGGGTGAAGTGTGTTTTTGCTGCATAGCGCTGGTCTTGTGGTTACACATCATATCAAACGTAAGTATAGTGTGTATCGGTGTTGCAGGGAACAGTATTGCTGTGATATCAGGGTTTGAGTGACACACGTACCTGCCGTGGTGTGGTGCGGTAATGATGCAACACAGGGGTGGGGGGCTGCCGCTCCCTGCACCACACCGCAATGACACAGTGCAATGGTGTGGTGTGGCCCCTGTGGTGTGTGTGAGGGACGCCTTGTGATGAACATAATCAGGATAACAATGGGTGTCACGCTGAACAATCTCCCCGCCGTCACGCCAGTCCCACAGCCCCTAATAACTCTCAGGCTCATTAAAATAATAACGAAGCTACAAGAGGTCGGGAGGCTCAAACGTGGCAGTTCCTTATACACTTACATTATCTACATCCACCTCTCATCCCTAGCCATTAAATAATTAAATATTCTACGGTGTGGTTAGAGATATGGCGGACGGACCCATTTTCGCCGCGAGCAGAGATGAGGCTGCCGTATGCCGGTTGTGAATGCCTAGAGATACGGCAGCGGGGATAGCAAAGACCCTATACAACGTTGTAGAGGGTCTTTGGAGATAGTTAAAGAAGCCGACTGGGAAACAGAAACTCGAGATTCAGAGAGGGGGTCAATGGGGTAAAAAAAAAAAATTGTGAGAAAAAAAAAAAAATCCAAAAAAACTCCATCAGATTAATTTAAAAAAAATCTAAATCAATAAAAAAAATATAGTTTAAATAAAAAAAGTAGAGGGGCGATAAAACTAATCTGAACCGATTGCTCTCATTTGATGGATCGCGTGAATACAAGGGGGGTCATTCCATAGCATTTTGACGTGGCAGATCAGCTTCACTCCGTAAATGGAAAATTAAGGTTGGTAAATTTCCAGATGAACACCGAACTTCCTTCGGTGGACGAAACAATTTATTTCTGGTGAGTATTGATGTCAGATTTTAAGATTCAATACTTTTATTCACAATTGAAGTACTTGATGTGTTTTCAACCAGTTAGACGCCTTAATCGGCGAAGGACGAGCGAGCCCGTAGAAACCCGCCGCACGTGCGCACGTGCGGCGTCACCCGGAGTTTGACCTGTGTGACATTGCTAGGTGTGTGGTCTCAAACCACACACCAAATTTCAACTTAGTCGGTACAGCCATTTCTCAGCTATAGCAAGAAAAAAAACTAACCTTTAAAAAAAAAAAAAAAAAAAAAAAAAAAAAAATGCGACAGAAATGGTTAACAGATTAATTCAAAACCTTGGGGTCGTATTCCTAGTCTATCGCAATTGCTATTACCACGATGTAAATACTACTGTGCGATCATCATATACCACGATGACATCCTAGTCATCGAGAAGGGGCGGAGCTTAAATGTAGTGGGCAGGCCTGAGGCAAGATTACAAACCGATGCGGAACATGCACATGGTAGAGGAAAATATTACATATATAGTCTTTACCGCAGCTATTACTATACAATGATGCTAAATTACATATATATGAATAGAATCTGTAGTTTTTGGGGGTCTCACTGTTTTGTATCGATAAATTATAAATTATAATGTATCAACCGTGGGTGGCAAGCCTGAAATTATACGCTCCGCTCAGAGCAGCGGTACAAATGATAATACATATACATGGATTTTGTGAGAAGGATACTTTCTTTTATCACCAAAAAACTTCTATACCTTTGATTTACATTATTATATGTATTTATGAATCATATACATATCGCCTACCCCGTACATATACATGTATTTGGTATGTTCCTGGACAAGTGCTCGCTTGTAACACTGCTCGATATGTAAACACTGCGGCCAGCTGTTTTTTTGTTAAATACATATCCCGGTCCCCAGCGTACGGCTTTTATGAATCAGCGTACGTGGTTATAATTTCTAGCGTTTGCCCATACTCTCCCCCTTTCCCCAAGCCTTGGGGACCTGTGGGAATGCGGGGTTTTCGGGTGGGGAGCAAATGATGCGTCGGACACTTGCGGAAAATTTACAAATTTAAGATTTAGGAGTTATGTAGGAGAGCCAGAAATCCTTAGGGCTAGGGAAATTTACCCAACCAGATTTAACCTAACCTCCAAGCGGGGGGCTCTGCTCCCCTTTGGTTCTAATTATTTGGTAGCTACAACCCATTAACTAGGATATACGGTGACTTGCAATTACATATCATTATAAACTAAGCACATGAGCCTGAATACCAAGTTACATATTCATCAATCACGATTTAATACAGGTAAGAAACGTCAGGAAGGTGGCTTGTATATTTCCCGGATGCATGAGCTATATTTCTGAGATAAGACAGCTTCACCTACTTCCTGACACTCAAAAAATCACGTTATAATCTAATCATTCACACAATTTTATATGTGAGCAGTAATGTGGCCGATATAAGCTGAGTACAGTGTTTACGCAAATCTACCTCCAGGCGGTGCTGCCAGCTTGGCTAAGATTTCCACGGTATCACACGTTCTTCTATGCAACGGTAAACATTCTATAACGAACGCATCTCTTCTATGCAACGGTAAACATTCTATAACGAACGCATCAAAGACTTCATTTAAAGTCTAATAAATATTTTTGGAGGTTATTTACATCAAATAGTATATGAACAAGAACATAGTATCGTTTGAATACTTTTTTGTTTATTGTAAGGCATCCATCGCATGGGCGGTACCATGCGATCATCATCTTGTATCGTTCCAATAATGTATGCAATTACTACGGACTGGGAATACCCGCTTACCATCATCATTTGCATGGAAATGACTAGGAATATCAGGCCAAAACTCACCAGAAAAAAAAATCTCTTCCACCAAAGCGAGTTCGGTGTTCATCTGGAATAATACCTTAAGGTTATTTTCAATGATTTAAGGAAACACTGAAAAAAATCCCGTCAGGGTGTGAGATTTCAGTTTACCTTTTGTATGAAGCCTCGACCTTGTATGTGCAGGACGGGGTGCAGACAGTTCGTACACAAGTTGTTTCGTACACCAGTAGATTCATACACCAAAAAATTGTTTCGTAGTCTATGAAACCATAGTCGTTTCGTACACAGCTCAGAGTTGAACTTGATTACTAAGAGTTACAAAACGACACCAGGTATGTACGAAAAAACTCAAAAATCTGTGTACGAAACAACTAACAAAACCTGGGTACGAAACAACTTGTGTACGAAACTCCCTGTAACCGGTGAAATACATAGACAAGGGAAGAGTTCACTAGTTTGTTAACTAAGGAGACGAAGTTGAAGAGGACCTATGAAGCGATACTCGGCGACAAAGGTCACAAGAAGTGTTACCACCACCTGAGGGATTGTGTTTATTATTTTCAGTTGCTAACTCAAGAAAAGTTTTTTAATAGATATCATTGTAAAAAAAATGTTTCATGAATCTTATTACGTCACTTTACCATCAAACAATCAATAGAGATACTATATACATAATTCATGAGAAATATGTTGGAGAAGGAACTTAATATGGATGATGTGTAATTATTGGTTTGGTACATAACTATAGTATACGTGATGATGAATACATAAGAACATGAGAAAATAAGGAAGCTACAAAAGGCCGTGAGACCTACACGAGGTAGTTCCTGTTACTTAACTCTACCTATATCCACCTCTCTTCCCCATCCATGAATTTATCCAGACTTTTTTTTCTTTCTTTTTTTATCGTGTGTTTAATACGTGTTATGTTACCTTGCCTGTCAGTGTGTATTGTCTAAGCCTACTTGTCTATGTCTTGCTAAGGTCCGGCATACGTGGGATGGGCCCCAGCGACTGGCGCCCTTTCATCTACGGAGGCGTGTCTGCCTGTATTGCCGAGTTCGGTGAGTAACCAACCAGCAGGCATTTCAGGAGTGATGAGCAGGAGACAGTCACCACATTGTTGTTTGTAAGGATAATATTGAGTTAATGCTAGCGTTTTCGCCCGAGGTTGATACTTACATTTATTAGTAGTATTCTGGTTGCTGAATGTAATGCAGTTCTTAATCCCTTCACGCCCAGATCTTTCCTTTGCTATATAAAATCGTCTGTTGTTAGCCATAAAATTACGAAAAGTTACTGAATATACCAAATGAACTAGTGGACAAGGATACTAAACAGGTCATATCTCTAAAATATTGCTTATATTCACTATATTCACTGTTGTGACTGTTTTCTTGGTTTAGAAGCCTCTGTACATCAGCCATTACCTCAGATCTTCTCTACAGTGTTGTCAGCGAGAACAGAGCACAGTAATATAGCACCTGGAATAACAATTTCACGCAAAATAACTCTAAATTCTTCCATCGCCGTAGTTTTCCCTTCGTAGGTCCACCCGCGGCGACCTCGACTTATCCCCACAATGCACCGATGTAAACAAACCGTGACGTAGTTATGGGTAGGGTCCGAAGTAAATGATTAGATAAAAGGATTGTGAAGGGCGGATTTGAGACAGTGTTGTGACAGGTGGGTTTGGTAACAGGAAGGTTGTGATGTGATGTGATTATGATGCAAGAGGTTTTAGGGCAGAAGGAAAGTTTCTTTTAGAAACTCCGCATGTTTGAGGTTTAATGAAGGTTGAATCAATTGTTTTACACAGTATCACAACAAAGAAGAGAGTTAATATAGTATGGCAGGGTATCCACCTTTGCCACAACCACCGTAAATGCATCATAGTAAACAAAAAGTAGATGAGGGCATGCAGACGAAGAATGAATTGAGGATAAAAAATACAGTACATAGAGGACAGGATTTTAATAGTACAGATTTGGCCACAGTTTCACACGCAGTCACCAGGTAGAAGAGAGAGAGAGAGAGAAGAGAGAGAGAGAGACATAGGGATGCATATAACCAGAGGGAGAAAATAAGGAAGAAGAAAGAAGAAGGATGACTGGTAGGGTGAGGCTGCAGACATGATAGGACTTCCAAAGATATCTGATGCGAAGACACTATTTATCCATGCGAGGGAGAGAGCGCGCGCTATTTTTGGGTCAAGGATGGATATTTATTATGCATTCCCCCTGTTGTTATCTTTGCATGATATCCTTGAGGCATTGTTATCCCTTACAAGAACAGAGATAGAATATAGAATCAGTGTTATTATAGGTTCTTACAGTAACTAACTATTATCTGCATTGTCTAGGAAGGTCCGGTTGCATATTCCCGTTTTCTGGAAGAGTATGTGGCGTTTACTCTTGAACACGTAAGGTTAGGTTACGGATAGGGTAGGGTAGGTATATGTAGAACGTGGTCAGTAACTTGGTGTGGGAATCACAGTGAGGGTAATTTCGAGAAAATCTTATGGTTAGTTTCGGAGCTACAGCCAGGCGTATTCACTCGGAAACCACATACTAGCGCATAGAGAACGGGGATATGCGACGCGACCCGGTTAAATTTTGCACGCACCATCATAGTTCCCACGCGCGCCTTGAACTCATTTGAACTCACTCTCTTGAGCGCCTAACTCAGTAGTGAAGGATATGAAAGGTATAATTATAACTACATTGAGAGACAATCCTTAATAATTAATAGCTCTGACCTGATCCTAAGAAAAGACTGAGAAAAAATTATATAGTAGTTAGGAAACTATAGGCGAGGGAGTTATATGATGCATAAGTGTTGGTGGTGCGGTGATAAATAAATATAATTAAATAGTGCAAGGGAAAGTAATGTACTGACTCTAGAACTATTAATAAGCAACGTTGTGTGGGTGTAAGGGAATGAGGCAGGAAAGAAAATTAGTATTCATTAGATATATGTAGAAATATTTATACTTTTTGATTTGCGTGGCCAGGACAGTGCCAACCAGGGCCATGCTAACCAAGGTGACACTGCTCTATTTATACTATCCTTTGGGGGGCCGCGTTTCTTGGCCCTTCGCACACCTTTGCACGTGCTAAGGTAGTGACCCTGTACACACACGCACGCACACGCGCACGCACACACACACACACACACCACACCCACCCACCCACCCACCACCACCCACCCACCACCCACCACCCACCACACACCACACACACACACACCACACCACACACACCACACACACACACACACACACACACACACACACACAACACCACACACACACACGACAAACTATGCTGACCTCTTTACTTTTTTTCACTTTTGTTGTGTTTCATTGTGATCGGATTTAGATTTTTTTGCAAAGTATTTTTCCTTACATAGTTTTACGTGTATACATGTGACTATAGAGTGAGAAGAGTGGTAGGACTATATTGCTAGCCAGAACTGTAGGTGGTGTTAACCCATAAAGTCGAAAAATGATGTGTTGAGTAATTAGCCCTTTTTAGCCTGAAGCGGGTGGTGTGAGTGAGTTATTTAGTTCGTGTAAGTTTGTGCTGGAAAGAAAGACGCCATGGAGCAAGGATAATATAATAGAGATATTATCCTTATATATTATCCTTGCCATGGCGTGTGTAGGTGTTGTTAGGTTATCTTTACCTTGCAGGGGCACTACGCGGTGGTGGAACAAGGCACGCAAAACAGGGGTGAGGTAGGGGTGCTGGAAGGGACAAAGACAGTTATAGGAAGACAAGGTTATCATTTAGAAGAGGAGGAGAAAACAGGGGTGAGGTAGGGGTGCTGGAAGGGACAAAGACAGTTATAGGACACAGTCATTATTTAGAAGAGGAGGAGAAAACAGGGGTGAGGTAGGGTGCTGGAAGGGACAAAGACAGTTATAGGAAGACAGGGTTATTATTTAGAAGAGGAGGATAAAACAGGGGTGAGGTAGGGGTGCTGGAAGGGACAAAGACAGTTATAGGAAGACAGGGTTATTATTTAGAAGAGGAGGATAAAACAGGGGTGAGGTAGGGAGCTGGAAGGGACAAAGACAGTTATAGGAAGACAAGGTTATCATTTAGCAGAGGAGGATGAAACAGGGGTGAGGTAGGGGGCTGGAAGGGACAAAGACAGTTATAGGAAGACAGGGTTATCATTTAGAAGAGGAGGATAAAACAGGGGTGAGGTAGGGGGCTGGAAGGGAAAGACAGTTATGGAGACAGGTTATCATTAGAGAGGAGAAAACAGGTGAGGTAGGTTTTTTTTATTTTTTTTTATTTTTTTATTATTATATATACATTATTACAATCTGACAGAAAAAAAAAAAAAATAGGGGTGCTGGAAGGGACAATGACGGTTATAGTACATGATAATTATTTAGAACAAGTGGAGGAGAAAACAGGGGTGAGGTAGGGACATTCCAATCGGATAAAGTTATGAGGTGACACTTATTATGTCATAGGTATGGTACTCCATCACTCCCCCACTCCTTCCCTTCTCACCCCTTCCATCACCCCCACTCCTTCCCTCTTCACCCCTTCCATACCCATCACTATATCAACACTAACCCCCTAGTGAATATTTGAACATGCTCTGGTACGTTTTCACACCAATGGTAGGTATCTATATTTAAAAGAATCTACAGGTATCTCTATCTATATTTACAGGAACTACCACGTGTAGGTCTCGCGTTCTTTGTAGCTTCCTTATTACCTCCGCCAACGAAGTTGGAGGGGTTATGTTTTCACCTCGATCTGTCTGTCTGTCTGTCTGTCTGTCTGTTTGTTAGTGTACAGGATTTCTCGAAAAGTTACGAATAGATTTGGACCAAACTCGGTATGCCAAGTCTATTTGGTATAAGGAAGAACTGATTTAATTTTGGATGAAATTTATTGACAATGTTGCCATGGCAACCAATTGATGAAATATTCGGCCGGAGGTATTATAATTCATAATCATACTGAGTGCATAATGCATATATATATATATATATATATATATATATATATATATATATATATATATATAATATATATATATTATATATAATTGATGAAATATTCGGGCGGAGGTATGCGCTCTACTGAGTGCCCCCCCCCCTAGTTTTCTGATGTTATTATCTATCTGTTTGTAACAAAGTGATTAACCTCTTCACATCCAGATCTTTCCTTTGCTACATAAAATCGTCTGTTAGCCATACAATTACGAAAACTATCTTAAAATACCAAATTATCTAGTGGACAAGATACTAAACAGGTCATATCTATAAAATATTGCTTATAGTCATTAAAAATCGTCTAATGATACTCATATTACAATGGAAATTACGTTCTGGGACTCGAGGGATTAAGGGGAGAACCAAGTACCGTAGATAACACTATAGTCGCCAGTCACTTGCCACTGCACTAATGTCGCCAGGCACAATATATTACGAATTTTAGCATCACTACTGATTTGTATGTGTCACTGAAGACGCATGCACAGTAGTTTATATGTACATCACACTACATGTCTTCAGTGGCACATAAAAGTCTGTAGTGATGCTAAAATTCGTAATATATTGTGCCTGGCGACATTAGTGCAGTGGCAAGTGACTGGCGACTATAGTGTTATCTACGGTAGGAACGATGAGGCAGATATTCCCGAGCACCCAGCTATCTAGTTCCACCAATAGTTATGTTGAGAACCTTACCTCACACACGACTTTTTATAGTGACTGCCTATTACATCATCAGTTTGTATCACCACTAGGTTACGTCTCTTGTCCTATCTGTCAGTGATTACATAAGTCACCGCCACACTTGTCTTGGCAGCGATTGTAAGGGGAAGGAGCATTGTTCTGTCAGTTCAATATGACCCTGATTCAACCCTACTGTCCTTGCGTATGTGAAGTGTGTCTTGACTCTTGAGCGATTCGTCATCCAATATCACTTGTGTATTAGTGTGACGCAGACGCTTCATTGGGCGTGTGGGAAGTGCATGCGAAAACCAGTGCGTATTAACCCCTTCACGCCCAGATCTTTCCTTTGCTATATAAAATCGTCTATTGTCGAGCCATAAAATTACGGAAAGTAACTGAATATACCAAATTAACTAGTGAACAAGAATACTAAACAGGTCATATCTATAAAGTATTGCTTATATTCACTAAAAATTGATTAATAGTAACCAAATTACAATGGAAATTACGTTCTGGGCCTCAAGGGGTTAAAGGTCTTTAAGGGGAGAACTCCATTGCTATATGATTGTGTGTGTGATCTTCCTTGATTGTATTATTGCAGGAATGAGTCAAGCTCGTGAGGTCCCGTCTTTTGCCATTATTGTATCACATTTGTCCTTAAGGGGACTGTTACCTGTATGATGTGGTTTTCCTCAAAATTATTAAAATTTAGATTTCCGTATCCACAGATGCTAGAACTCATTGCGGTTATGCCAGACGCACGAATTTAAAGTTTCCGGTCCATTTAAATGCCTACGCGCCAGTTTAAAGAGCCTAATATGCCAGCGCGGGGGGGGGGGGGTAGAGTGTTGCCATATGACGTTCGTTATATTTTTTACTTTTTAAAATATTCGTATTATATATATATGATAATTTTTTCTTGACGGTACGTTATGTTGAGTGGAGCGAAACGCCGTCATAGCGCAGGTTTTCACGGCGCTGCAGCCAAGCACAAACGAAACTCGCATCAAAATGTCATAACTTCTTTACTTTTTGCCCAAATTAAAATTAAAAAACCATCAGAATCTATAAAAATTGAGAAATATTTATTTAGTACACTTTGTTGTGGGAGAATTTACTGCCTGAGTAAAAGTGTATTAAAACCTTTAAAGCTCAATATCTCGAAACTTGATTTTTCATAAATAGCACGTAGAAATGTGTTAATAACTTCCTTATTTTTAATTTTATATAAAAACTAAATATAGCTATGTGTTCCTGAAAGTCTTGGCTTGAAAAATTATTTTTGAATTTGTGATACCACTTTTTTCTTTCTTTTTTTTACTTGGAAAAGGATGAAAAGAATGCGTTTTTATTTATAAAAAAATAAAAAAAAAAAACATATTTTGTAATTTTGTAACTCACAATAGCAACATTAAGGGAAATCAGAAATCAATTATGAAACAAATACACTACTCTTCAATAGGAGACAAAATGTTTTAGAACATTTTTATTTATGGCGAAGTTATTAAGCCTTTAAAAATGGCTATAAAATGCATAAAAGTAACTAAAAAAAAAAAAATGGCCAGATTGCCTTCATTTTTGGTCTAGATAGGTTTTTATACACGTAGCCTTAATATTGTGTAAACATTTCAAGAAAATCCAAGCAGTCTAACATGGTGATGACCAAAAAGGTAAACAGTCCCCTTAAAGCTATGTTTACTATTAGCACGTGTATTTACCTAATTGTATTTACCTACATACAGGAAAAGAGCTATGCTCGTACTGTCCCGTCTCCAAATCTACTATTATCCAGCTTGCCTTTGAATTCCTGAATACTTCTTGCATTAATCACTTTTGCATCAAGGTTGTTCCAGGCTTCTATGCTTCTATACGGGAAGCTGTATTTTTTTATGTCCCTCTTGCATGTTGTCCTTTTCAATTTCTTCTCATGACCTCTTGCACTTCTATCGTCCCACACAAACATCTTCTCTATCAATTTTTTCCAGACCCATTGATGCTCTCTATACACTGCTATAAAATCTCCCCTTTCTCTTCTTTTCTCAAGAGTTGGGAGTTTTAGTCTTGAAAGTCTTTCCTCATATGATAAATCTCTCAGGCTTGGAGCCATTTTTGTGGCTGCTCTTTGTATTCTCTCAATCTTCCTTATATCCTTCTTTTTATGTGGTGACCAAATCACTGCCGCATATTCCAACCTTGGTCGAATCAAAGATGTTATCAATTTCTTAATCATCTCTTCATCCAGATATTTGAATGCTATTCTTATATTCCTCAGCAACTGATATGTATCTCCTGTGATCTTGTTTATATGCGTGTGTGTGTGTGTGGTAGAGAGAGAGAGGTGTTGAGTGTGTAGGGGGGCAAGTATCCCATGATAGTGTTTTAACACCTTGAGACCCAGAACGTAATTTCCATTGTAATTTTGCTACCATTAGACATTTTTTAGTTTAGTACCTGCTTAGGATCCTTGTCGATTAACTAATTTAGTATATTCAGTTACTTTTCGTAATTTTATGGCTCGACAACATATGATTTTTTATAGTAAAGGAAAGATCTGGGCGTGAAGGGATTAAAGTGGCCAGACAGACGTGTGGCGGGTGGGGCAGGTGGGTGGTAGGGCGTGTGGGTGGTGCCGCAGTGGTGCGTGGCTGGCACAGAAGTATCCTGAGCTGATCTTTTTTTGTCCGCCCACTGACAACACGAAACATTGATTCTTGCTGCGTAGTACTAGCAAACATGGCGCTCGAAGGGCGTGATTTTTTTTTTTTTTTTTTTTTTTTTTTTTTTTTCTCTCAACACTTTGAAACACAAATTATTTAACTTGTCTGGATGGTTGACATTGCTCTGCCTATAAAGGTTACGTCGTCCTTGTTCTGATGCACATCCTCCATGTGTTCATAGTGGGTCACGTGATGGCAGCCGGCCAAGCTGAGGGGTGAGGTACTTGTCAATAATGTCAGGACCTCATCCCTTTGTCCTGCACAGCCGACACAGTGCACCGGATGTCATCACTACTCTGCTGATGTTTTCAATAAGAACATAACATAAGAAAATAAGGAAGCTACAAGAGGCCGTGAGACCTACACGTGGTAGTTCCTGTTACTTAACACTACCTACATCCACCATTCATCCTCATCCATGAATTTATCTAGCCTCCCTTTAAAGCTCTCTAATGACTGCACTAACTACCTGTCTACTGAGTCCATTCCAGTCATTTACCACCCTATTTGTGAACCAGTTTTTCCCTATTTCTTTTTTAAATTACGCTTTTCCAGCTTGAATCCGTTACTTCTTGTAAGATCTTGTCTTCTTGTTGTTCAATCTAGCTCTGCCTCTTAGTTCCTTGTAAGACGGTCATATTATCCATTCTTATCGGAAGGTGAGGCTTTCTGTACCGGAACTTTAGGTTGTGACGCCCAGTGGTGGATTTACGGTACCTTAGTTAGTCATGATCGGTGTTTTTGGGGTCGCCCTCCACTGCAGCAAGATTGAGAGAACTATTTACCTCAACCTTGTCCTAGACTAGAGGCTCACGCGTTCTTTCTCCTTCCCTCACCGTTTCACTATTTTTCTAAAACCCCTTCCCTTTTCATGCTTTGCCATAGTGCCATATGACCTCTGATGTCTGGCACATTCCCCTTTTTGCCATTAAATCAATCAATCAATCACGCGACCCAAGTTATGGTGTGTCGTCGATAGGGTTTCCCAAGGCCAAGGGAATTAAGATTATTCCCTCGGCCTTGGGGTTTGCTGAGTCACTTTGAAGGCTTATCATCGGGGACAGTTTATCGGGATTCGGGATTGACTGGGAGAATCGATGATGTTATTCCAAACGTCAGAGATCGGTGTCGCACGAATGTTTTCCCGCTGAGGGTCGAGAGGTCAGCCTGCTGGCAGCTTAATCAAAGTCACTTATATTACAGTTCATAGTCATATAGATGTCAAATGTGTGTACGCAGTGTTTCTAGGCTCCAACGTAAAAAAATAGAAGAAATGTGAGTGTATTAACCCCTTCACACCCAGATATTACCTTTGCTATAAAAAATCGTCTGTTGTTACCCATGCAATTATAAAAAGTAAATGAATATACCAAATTAGTTAGTGGAAAGATACTAAACAGGTCATATCTATAAAATATTGCTTATAGTCATTAAAATCGTCGGATCACCTGAAGATCCGTCACCCCAGAGTTTGGCAGGGTGACGGATCTTCAGGTGGGATATCCTGGGGTGACGGATCTTCAGGTGGGATATCCTGGGGTGACGGATCTTCAGGTGGGATATCCTGGGGTGACGGATCTTCAGGTGGGATATCCTGGGGTGACGGATCTTCAGGTGGGATATCCTGGGGTGACGGATCTTCAGGTGGGATATCCTGGAGTGATGGTTCTTCAGGTGGGGTCAAGAGGTGGGTGGGTCAAGGGGTGGGGTCCTGACTTCAATTTCCAAGTGAGGTCAGGTCAAATGGGTAAAAGGGAGGAGTCAGGACCCTCCAGTCAACTAGGAGGACTATATAAAAGTAAGTGGGCTAAAAAAAAATAGTCATAGGAGTCAGTGGACCCTGGCACGCAATACCTTCCAAACCATAGCGTCCTGCCACTGTTGTGTGGTGATTCCACTAAGGTTATTCGGTGGCTTCAACAAAACAGACTTTTAAAGCGTGAAGTTAAGTGTGATACTTGTGATAACTAGATGAATTGACAAAATACTCCAGATCAAAGGATGGTTTTCTGTGGAAATGCCAAACAAAAGACTGCCTGAAGTATAAATCCACTAAGTCTATGTGAATTGGCTCTTTTTTTTCTCTGTTCTCGAATTTCAAAAGATGCATAACACAAAGGAATATATTTGTTATCCTAATTTTATAAATTACATTCACTGTGGGCTGGGGTGACGGATCTTCAGGTGGGAAATCCTGGGGTGACGGATCTTAAGGTGGGAAATCCTGGGGTGACGGATCTTCAGGTGGACATTCTGGGGTGACGGATCTTCAGGTGATCCAAATCGTCTAATGGTACCCAAATTACAATGGAAATTACGTTCTGGGTCTCAAGGGGTTAATGGTTAGGTTTCCCAATGTGTCGATGTTTGGGTCGTTAATGAGGTGGCATTGATACCTCGGCAGCATGATCAGAGAGAGGAGAGAGAGAGAGAGAGCATCGTTTCCCCGGTGGTGCCAGATGCATGGTGGGGAAGGAAAGGTTGCATGATCGGCGCTGCAATCTATATATATCACCACAAGAATTCGATAAAGGTGAAGAGCGTGAATGAGAGGCGACCATTAGCTCTCAGGAGGCGTCTGGTTGGCCTCGTTAGGTGGTAGGGGGGAGGAGCAAAACTTGGGAAGGTCACCTGAATAAGTAAACAGTGGTGGGGAGGAGGTTGGGGGGACGGGTTGAGTCTGGCACTATTGATCGCCGGTGCCAGTCCCGTAGGCACTGAAGAGAGAGAGAGAGAGAGAGAGATTTATATTTTTTTTATGTTTGAGTGAGGGTCTGTTGAATTGTGTGCCTTTAAGGTTTACAGATACAGGGACTTAACTACCTCCATGATTGAATGAGGTAGATTATCCGAGTGCGTTGAGAGATAGAATGCTAACTCTCTCTCTCTCTCTCTCTCTCTCTCGTTCGTGGGTGCGGGTGGGTGTGTTATGACAGAGGTGTGTGTGGGTGGGGGGTATCTCACGTGCTGCTCGTCGCCACAACAGCTTAAATTTGTTAACACTGCAGTCCCTCCAGTCCAAGGTTTCCTCTGCACGCCTTATAAGACATGACTGACTAGCCGGACAGAAGTGTCAGACGTCAGTGCACAAAATTACTTAGAATTACGTAGATACACAGATCTTAAAGACCCCAAGGTACGAACTAGGTGGTCTTTCTTTAACCTAATGATCAAAGTAAACAATTAACCCCTTGAGACCCAGAACGTAATTTCCATTGTAATTTGGGTACCATTAGATGATTTTTAGTTAATATAAGCAATATTTTATACCTATGACTTGTTTAGTATCCTTGTCGACTAACTAATTTGGTATATTCAGTTACTTTTCGCAATTTTATGGCTCGACAACATACGATTTTTTATAGCAAAGGAAAGATCTGGGCGTGAAGGGGTTGAGAATTTGTTGTGCCTCGCTGCACCATGGAAGGTGGAGCTTGTGTACCAATATAACGACGGCATTGGAAAAGTAGAATCTCGCGTGGAAAGTTGCCGCACGCCACGGGGTGAGCACGTGCACTCTGCTGACCTCGAGGCACGTGACAGGGAGTGGCGGGGAGGGGGGGAGGGGGAGTGGGGGGGGGCAGAACATGAGACAAGCTACAACAAGATCTATAGACTTTTAGTATAGTATAGTAATATAGACTCCATTCTATCAAGTCACTTATGGAAATGATCTACCAACCACCCTCTCAATTAGTAGAGTGGTAGTTTTGTCCCCCCCCCCTTGTGGGGAGGTATTGTTTGCTCATCGTAGGGGGAGAGTAGGAATGTATATTTATGTAATTAAAATGGTAATGGGTTGAAATTAAAGCGACTAAAGTGACTTGATACATTGGAAAGACAGACAACCCGTATAACCTTACTACCACAGGACCACATGTAGGTAGTCACTATAATGAGGCGGTGTTATTTTCACGTGAGAGAGCCGTGCCAGTGACCCCCCTCCCCCACCCGTAGGCCGTAACCTTGAGACACGGGCCGAGGTGTTCCCGGGAAGTGGTCTGCCACCTGGTAAACCTGCCACCCTAAGGCTTTGTGACCCATTTATGTGCACGGATGTATGGTGTGAAGTGCACCATTTAACCCCTTCACGCCCAGATCTTTCTTTTACTATAAAAAAAATGTGTTATTAGCCTAAAAAATACGAAAAACTAACTTAATATACCAAATTAGCTAGTGGACAAGGTTACTAAACAGGTCATATCTATAAAATGTTGCTTATGTTAATTAAAATCGTCTAATGGTGGTTATGTTACAATGAAAATTACGTTCTGGGTCTCAAGGGGTTAACTAGGGTGTCCCCCCCCCCTCCCCTCCCCTCTTAAGCCGGCCACACACACACCGGCGCGGCCTGTCCGGCCGACAAAAAGTGGCGGGGCATCGTTCGCCGGACGAGACCCACACACACACCGGCCGCCTCTAGCCACGCCCCTTTTCGTCGGCCGGACAGGCCGCGCGGTGTGTGGGGCCGGCCACACACACACCCGGCGCGGCCTGTCCGGCCGACAAAAAGGGCGGGGGCATCGTTTCGCCGGACGAGACCCACCACACACCGGCCGCCATGAAAATATACAGTAAACGTCGGCCGCCCGTGGTGACAATGAATCCACTGTCCGAAATCACTTGCTTGGCAGATGGTGCTTGTGCACCATATAATTACCTATATATAATACGGTCTATTTAATACCTATATTATATAATAATATTATGTAAATAGTATTATTGGCTGAGCGAGGGCGGGCCGCGCCGAAGGCACCACAACACGCAGGCAGCGGCAGTGCCCGGACGGAATTTTCAGCGCCGACTGATTTTCATCCGGCCGGCTGCGAAGGCCGCCGGATGAAACCCCCCAACACACTGCGCCTGTGCACGCCCTTTTCGTCGGCCGGACAGGCCGCGCCGGTGTGTGTGTGGCTGGCTTTACACCTTGCGATTCCGTCATGTCTACACAGGTGACACATTGATTGACAACACTAATTTCAGTGACAGGTTTTTTATTTTTTTTATTTATTTATTTACATCTATTACAGTTTGACAAAAAAAACAAAGGATAGAAACAAAATAAAAAAATAAATAAAGAGAATGAAAAAAAAAAAAAGAGATGTTTTCATCTTGTATTATGCCTTTCCTTCTTTCCACCATTGGTCATGCAGCATTCAGCAACACAACGGTTGCTTTAATTACTAATATGCTGTTCCATGTATACATTGTCGTACAGGTAAATGTTTCTCTCAGTCATCGTCATGACAGTCAGCAGGTGTCGTGTTTGTGGCTCAGCTCTCGTCACCTGATTTTTATTTAAATCCATTACAGTTTAACATAAGTAAAAAAAAAAAAAAAATGATCACAGCCTTGTCACGTGCAGTTTGTCTGTCAATTTCTTGCATTGTAAACAAGGATGTTATTTATTTATTTATTATTATTTTGTTTTGAAGCCTATTTAATGGATAGATTAAATATTGTTTATTGATATATAAAGAGAAACAATATCAACTACTCATTTTAGTGATTGATTGATTGATTTAATGCCAAAAAAAGGTGAATGTGCCAGACATCAGAGGTCATATGGCACTATGGCAAAGCATAAAAAGGGGAGGGGATTTAGAAAAATTGTGAAACGGTGAGGGAAGGAGAAAGAACGGAAATGTAAACGCCACACACACAGGCGCGGCCTGTCCGGCCGACGAAAAGGGGTGGCTAGAGCGGCTTGGATGTGGGTCTCGTCGGCGAGACGATGCCCCGCCAATTTTTGTCGGCGGACAGGCGCGCCGGTGTGTGTGTGGCCGGCTTTACAGCAGGAGGGTTAGATCAGATGCAGGATGTGGATTTGTGGACTTATTTTAGTGGCTTTCTTGTACTGCACCTCTTATAACATTCGGACAACTGATTTACTTGTGAATTTCAGGAACCTTTCCGATTGACACCACCAAGACCAGGCTTCAGATCCAAGGCGGGCGCTGTGAGACAGGCCAGATCATTACCCGCAAGTACAATGGTATGCTGCACGCGCTGCTCAAGATCTCACATGAGGAAGGAATCCGTGCTCTCTATTTTGGGCAAGTAGCACCTTAGTGTACTTTTGCGTATTATTCCAGATGAACACCTTCACTTTGGTGGACGATACTATTTATTTCTGGTGAGTTTTTATGTGTTTTTAATTAATCTGCTAACCGTTTTGGTCGCAATTTTTTTTTTTTTTTTTTTTTTTTTTTTTTTTATTATTATTATTATTATTATTATTATTATTATTATTATTATTATTATAGTTAGATAAAGGTTAGAGCGTTGGCTACAATTATCGACAGGTTTAGACAAGGTTACCGTAGGGAGGTTTAAGTGTTTTCAGCAGTATCAACACACACATGGTTTACAAGCGGCTTGTATGTAGATTAGAAAACGAGGCATCACGGGACACAGTCACGTGGTATGACAAGTCAAAGCAAGGGAAATCCTGACACAATTATCGACAGGCTGCTACAGTTATCCACAGTCTAACCATTTTATAATTTTATTACAAGCAAAATCCTACAAAGTGAACCAAAAACGTAACTGACAGCAAGGTAATTGTATGTCCAAGTATTTACAGAATGAAGTAAGCCGACAAAGTACTGTAACCACAATGAAACATTATACACGTGTGTGTACGTATACAGATGTGGTAATTTTTTTTTTTTTGGGGGGGGGGGGGGGGCAAAGTACTGTAATCATAATGAAACATTATACACATATGTGTACACAGATGTGGTCCAGTTTTTTCTTTTTTTCCAAAACCGTTAAGTGTGCACACAACCCTGGCAACGGCATTGCTCGCCGGTAATGTTCGTCGGCACCGACGGTGATGAGTGATGAGTGAGACGTACAATTATCTCCAAAAATTACATCGTAAATTCACTTTGAAAAACAATGTTTTGTATACTGTCGATAACTATAGCACTTCCATATTTATGTACACAATTATCGACACCCCCGATAGTACACATAGAGGTCATCACAGAAAGACAAACTGCAGCCATGGCATTCGTATGACACTTATATTTGTAGACTATCAACTAAAAACAGTATATTTTTCACTCTGACTTGAAATAAACAAACACATCCATGGCTATGTGCGTTAACGTCCCTGTTAAGAAGCACGATTCGGTGATTTCAACTGATTTGTGCAGTAGGAGCATAACACATTTCAAGCTCGTCTACACTGGGTTAGCTGTAGAGTTGCATGATAGGTCTAGAAACGTTCCGGGTGAGTACATGTTAAGCAAATGACCAAAAAGCCACTAAAGTTTAAAGGGGGTTCGCAGAGAGTAATTTTTCTGAAAAAGTGTCAATAATTGTAGTCTACGCTAAGTAATATATTTTTTTTTTTTTTTTTTTTTTATTTATTTTTTTTTTTTTTTTAGGTAAATGTTAGGTTAGGTTCTTTCTTTTTTGGGGCATTTTTGCAAAAGAAAAAAAAAAAAAAAAAAATTACTTGCGACAGAAACGGGTTAGCAGATTCATTCAAAACACATCAAAACTCACCAGAAAAAAATAGTTTTGTCCACCAAAGGAAGTTTGGTGTTCATCTGGAAATGTACCTACATTCGTCCTCTTGCTTACATGTGCTGTACTCTTGGTGCTTCTCATTAATGATTGTCATGTATTGTTTGGCATGAGGCCTTGATAGTTAACCCCTTCACGCCCAGATCTTTCCTTTGATATATAAAATCGTCTGTTAGCCTTAAGATTACAAAAAAGCAACTTAATATACCACATTAATTATTAGGTAGTGGACAAGGGTACTAAACAGGTCATATCTATAAAATATTGCTTATATTCACTAAAATTGTCTTATGGTAGCCAAATTACAATGGAAATAACGTTCTGGGCCTCAAGGGGTTAATGATTGTCATGTATTGTTTGGCATAAAGCCTTGATAGTTAATATTCATTGTTTGGTTCCCATTGCCCACACTACAAATATCATGCTTAGCAGTGCTCTAAAAAATGGAAAAAAATCAAGAAATGAGAACAGGATATCCGACTGAATGGCCATTACGCTTCAGGGGTGCGAGGCTAAGGTTGAGACGGAGGTGGAGAGAAAGGAAGAATGAGAGGAGAGAGTGAAGGAAGAATGGAATAATGAAAGGAAAGAAGGAGCGAAGGAATATATGAGTGCAGGAAAGAAAGAAGTAGGGAAGGAAGGAAGGAATGATGAAAATAAGAAATGAATGAATACATAAGTGAAGGAAAGAAAGAAGTAGAGAAGGAAGGAAGGAATGATGAAAATAAGAAATGAATGAATATATGAGTGCAAGGAAAGAAAGAAGTAGGGAAGGAAGGAAGGAATGATGAAAATAAGAAATGAATGAATATATAAGTGAAGGAAAGAAGGATGTGAAACTAACTTTTCTAACACAAATGCACCACAACTAAATGTAGAAATCACAGACGGTTGTGCTTGTACTTCTTGTTTGACCTGAGATGGGTTGTGTTGGCTACAGAACAAGAAGTAACGGATTCAAGCAGGAAAAGTGTAGATTTAAGAAAAAATAGGGAAAACTGGTTCACAAATAGGATGGTAAATGATTGGAATGGACTCAGTAGACAGGTAATTAGTGCAGAGTCATTAGAGAGCTTTAAAGGGAGGCTGAGGTAAATTCATGGATGGGTATGAAAGGTGGATGTAGGTAGCGTTAAGTAACAGGAACTACCTCGTGTAGGTCTCACGGCCTCATGTAGCTTCCTTATTTTCTTATGTTCTTATGTTCTTACAGGATCAAGCCGGCCGTGCTGCGCCAGGCTACCTATGGCACCATCAAATTTGGGCTCTACTATTCTATGAAGCAGATGTTGGTACAGAACCCAGGCGAGGAACATCTTGGCATCAACATATTCTGTGCTGTTACTGCAGGTACTGTACCTGGTTTGGCTAATTGGTCACCTTTTTTTTCTTTTTCTACAAAACCCGCTTAGTTGCAAGCCCTATAAAGAAGACAGTAAGATAATAAAAATAAAAAAAGAGGGGTGGGCCTTCTTCTTCTTCTTCTTGTGACCGTTGTCGCTTTGTATCGCTTCATAGGTCCTCTTCCACTTTGTCTCCTTCGTTAACAAACTTGCCAATTTAGTTCGGGATGTGTCTTGTTACTCTTCTCTTGAAAAGATATCAGTCGTAGGAAGGTGGAAAAATAGAAATAGGAAGGAGTTCCAGAGTTTACCAGTGAAAGGGATGAAATTTGTATATTTTTTCATTGAGTTCATTCACAGAATTCATTCCTTCATCATCTATTATGAATACTTTTCAGTTTTTAAGTTTTTTTTTGTGTATTTATTGTGCTGATCATTTTTTTATAGCAGAGACACATTTAGTAGTTCCATAGTTTCAAAGATATGCTAAACCTCACAGAACATTATCTTACTTCAAAATTACTGTCATTGAATATTCCCTGTGTGTGTACGACATAAGTGAGGCGCTTATTTCAGAAAGTCGATGAGTGCCACAAACAAAAAACTAAGGAAATGGCTTAAAAGTTTTTCTACTGTATGTTCAAAATGTCATATCTTTTAATGGGAGCGTCACACAAATATTTCTGGAAATATTTGTGTGATGCTCTCCTTAAAAGATATGACATTTTGAACATAGAAAAACTTTGAAGCCATTTTCTCAGTTTTTTGTTTGTGGCGCTTATCTACTTTCTGAAATAAGCGCCTCAAGTAATGTTGTACTGGGACCCACAGGCGTTGTATCCAGTGCCATGGCCAACCCCACCGACGTCTTGAAGGTGCGGTTGCAGAGTGGGCGAACAGACTTCAAAGAGAAGAGCCTCTTACAAGCCTTCGTTAGTATTTACAGACAAGAGGGTGTTCAGGGCCTCTGGAGGGTGAGTTATGCTTTTGTTGTATTGTGTGATGTGAAACTTATGCAGCCATATAGTAATGTAGTACATGACCTTATGTTCTACCGTAGATAACACTATAGTCGCCAGTCACTCGCCACTGCTCTAATGTCACCAGGCGCCATATATTACAAATTTTAGCATCACTACAGACTTGTATATGTCACTGAAGAGGCATGCACAATAGTTTATATTATGTACATCACACTACATGTCTTCAGTGGCACATAAAAGTCTGTAGTGATGCTAAAATGTGTATATTGTGCCTGGCGACATTAGTGCAGTGGCAAGTGACTGGCAACTAGTGTTATCTATGGTAGAAGTTATAGAAGCTTTTAAGTGGTTAAAGGGATACACTAAAGGAGATGTAGGAAAAGTTCTTACGGCTAGTAATCAGGGTAGAACAAGATGTAACGGATTCAAACTGGAAAAGCGTATATGTAAAAAAGAAATAGGGAAGAACTGGTTCACAAATAGGGTGGTAAATGATTGGAATGGACTCAGTCATCAGGTAGTTAGTGCGGAGTCAATACGGAGCTTTAAAAGGAGGCTAGATCATTAATTTTCAAGGATGGGGATGAAAGGTGGATTTAGGTAGTATTAAGTAACAGGAACTACCACGTGTAGGTCTCACGGCCTCTTGTAGCTTCCTTATTTTCTTATGTTCTTATGTCAGCTTTCTAATGGAGCAGTCTGTGTAATTTAATAGATTTTTTATATATAAGTTTTGATGGTTGATCATGTAGACTTGTCTCTGGGCATCTGTGTCTTTCTACGGCTGTTATTTGTAGCCATCCATTGATCTGTCTCTATTTTTCTGTTTAGCTCACCATTTATCTTTCTATATTCTATGCTGCAGGGTGTGTTCCCAACGGCCCAGCGAGCGGGTGTCATCGTCGGGGTGGAGCTGCCCATCTATGACATGTGCAAGCATTACTTTATCAAGATGAACATTCTACCCGACAGCCCCTCCAACCACTTCCTGTAGGTGACCAAAAATGTTGTTTCTCTGTGGTGTGTTTTTAGTGGGGAACTATTTTGTAGATATAGAAGGATTCATTTAGGCATAGACATAGTTAGTTTTACACATTTTCAATTCATCTGAAATATTTGTCAGTGAGAAACTTAATTGGTGCAGATATATACAATTGGCTTAAATATATAAAGAAATATATCAATTATGAGCTATAGGCAAAATTTTCCTCCAATACTCTGGAAGCACAAGTTACAAGTTATGAGAATAGTTTCAAGAAATGTTCCCTAGCAGTATTCCTTTCAGGTACTGGTCCCCTAAATCCTTATGTTACCTCACACTTGTACTAACCTAGAGTTTTACAAAGTTTGCTAGTTTTACAAAGTTTGCGATGATCACTCACTACAAGCTGCATGTAAAGTCAGTGGCAGATCAAGGGAGGAGGGCATCTGATAATTGTAATATTATAACAGTAGAATGTTACCATTGAATCCTGAATAAAGCATCAAATATCACTTCAGATCTTGATACTGAAGGTAACCGTACATCAGCTACAGGTGACTAGGTTGAAAGATGCCTTCCCACCCTCATCAGATGAGCCACAGTGTGAAGTATTAACATGCTTACCTCATGAGTGGAGGACTGGATGAATGTTGCCACAAAGCTCGAATAATATGTTTCCCTTATCATGGTTCACGCAAGTGTTAGGCTAGTGGGTGTATATGAAGAGTGTTATAGTGTTGTTGCAGAGTTAACAGCAGATAGAGCTAGTTTTGACCTGAGTGTGTCGACCTGCCTTTCCTGGTGGCGCAACTCTGGCGCCACCACATAGTTTCACTTGTGTCCATTCCAGATGTTTCGCAAACGCATGTTCGGGATGAATCTGGGGTCCTTCGGGCCCTGGCAACGGAACCCAAATCCCGGTCCCAGACCACTTACCCGGCACGGGTCCCCAGTCCCTGAGGGACTGTGGGGCCCAGAGCTGAGAAACCGCCATGATTCTCGGGAGTGACTTGTCCCATGTAACGTTGAGAACCTGACCTGTACTGTACCATCCTCATCATTAGTGCCTCATCTCCATCACCATTCTCACCCTGTCATCATCATGTGTCCCTGTAATATCCTAATGCTCGGTCTGTCCTGCAAATCCACCAGTCTCTGCACAGTCTTGTTCTATAGGAGAATTCAGACTGAAGAGGAGTGCCAGAGTTGTCTAACGTAGATTGTTCACTGACTTCATTCACTCAAATGGTTTCAAATCCTGATAGATACTTTTTGAAGACCAAGTGAAGGAAAAAACTTGCAGATTTGATAGTGTAGGTTATGTCTGTAAATCTCTTTAAAATTGACAATACACACACACAAACGCACGCACACACACATATATGTATGTATGTATGTACAGTGGGCCTACCATTTCTGTTCTTTGTTTAATGCAGTGACCCCAGATGCTCTATGTTTAGCATTTGTACAGTGAGCATTCAAAATACTGTGGTGATGTAGTGTTCACAGGCCAGTGGGGCCGTGAGGGGGGCTCCACACACCCCACCCCTTTTTTTGGCATTAAATCAATCAATCTGTAACCCCTCCCCTTTTTAATGCTTTGCCATAGTGCCACATGACTTCTGATGTCTGGCACATTTTTTTTTTTTTTTTTTTTTTGGCATTACAATCAATCAATCCACACCCTCCTCAGGCCACAGTTTAGACACCCCTGCTTCCCACAAGGCATGGCGCACATCACATAGGTCCGGGGCCCATGTTCATTCACTGCAAATGTATTCAAGAACAGGTCCATGTCCCTCCCAGCTCATTTATACATTTGAGAATATGCTGCATTTATTCTATCAAAGTCCTAGGTAACACAATTTAAGACATATTTCTAAAGTAGAAATTTCTAGGTCAACAAGGGGTATAGCACGAAAAAGAACAACGCCAAATTGTCTCCATCCAGTCGGGAATTCAAACCCGCATTCTCTGGGATCGAACGTACCTCTCGGCCCTGAGTGCCGCCAACCACTATACTGTACCTCCGTATAATAATAATAATAATAATAAAAAAAAAAAAAAAAAAAAATTGTGTGAGATTAGTGGGATGACAAGAATGATATATGAGTGCCATATGTCCTCTGATGTCTGGCACATTCTCCCTTTTTAGCATTAATTCAATTCAATTCCGTAATATTTAATAAACAAAAGGATGATTTGGCACCGAGCGAAGATCAAAGAAACTCAGCGTAAGAAATACTAATAATGTATCTTTCTTTATCCAATGAATGATTAATGGCTACTGTGCATTGGAGGCACAGGTGACTTACAAGAAGAGGTGTTAACGGGGAAACGTGTGCATGAATTTAAAGAAAAACTTGATTGCTATAGATATGAAGACAGAACCCCACGAGTGTAGCTCAGGGTCTGTATGCTACAATTAGATCAATACAAATGGAATGCTATCAGAAGGGTACAAAGGATATTAAATGTTATCCTTATATATATTCAGCATTGATTGGTGAACCTATTCAGTCATTATATCTCCTTTATTATGCTTTGCCATAGTGCCATATGACCTCTGATGTCTGGTACATATTCCCTTTTTTAGCATCAATTCAATTCAATTCAGTCATTATATCTTTGTAGTGCACTTATTTGTTTTATATTTGAATAATGCAGTGTAAGAACATTGATCAGAAATCTGAGAACATTTTGGTATCTAGCAAAATTAATTCTCCCCCGACAGCCAGTTATTTAGGTTTTTTTGTGTGTGTGTATGCAGGTATACACATAGGTACTTGTAAAATGTAAATGTATACATACGTACATACATATATGTAGATATACACACTTCATCTCCTTTATGTGGAATGATTGTCTTCAGGAATTGTTTTTAAGTTTTTTTTCTAGCATTTCAAAAGCAGATTACTATTCCTTGCCGCCACGCGAAGCACCTGTGAAGTGTAGAGTAGCCACTATGTTGGATTACACTCTCCTGTCATCATTTTTATTTCTCATGTCATATCATTTTCATTTTCATACAAATAACCATTACAAGTATGGAAACAATTCTTAAGGATGCTACTGCTGCTACTACTACTATTTCTACTACTATAACTACTGTTATTACTTAATTGGTTTTGAAAGCAAAATTGAGAAACAGCTCACTGACTGATGAAATAAATATTTTAAGTTTCATTTGCAAGTACTTTTTTCAGTTTGTTTGACACAGACATTGTGCTTTTTAAGTGCATGCGTTCAGTTATTGTTGCACACCTTATTGATATGTTTCATGTTTGTCAGTGTTGACAGACTGTAATGAACTTGATGAGTCAGAAGCAGTGTGTCAAAGGGACTGTGGACAGCTTAAAAGATGACTGCATGCTTATAGCTTTAAGTTCCAAGTTGTTTTGTTTTTATTTTTTAAACAAATCAGACAGTGAGAAGTTGTTATAAAATCAAATATTTGCTAAATGACTAAAACAAATTGGAAACCCTGTGTATGAAAGGAGAGAGAAAAGGGGTGTGGGAAGGAAGAAAAAAACTTTAAATAATAAATCAAATGTAACTGAGACTACAGTATAGTTGAGGGAGGGACTAAATCGGTTTATTTTCTTTTTATGACAGGTCAAGTTTCATCTCGAGCCTTGGGGGAGCTATAGCTTCCACGCCTCTAGATGTGGTTAGGGTAAGTAGTCCAATGCTTTACAAGGTGTTGTGTGTTTAGCTTGTGGCATTGGCCAGTTGTGTCATATTCGGAGATGTAATAGTAAATGGAGTGGGTGGCAAAGGTGAAATTCTCTAGGACAAGTACTGACTGGGTGTATGAGGAAATGCTAAAGGCTTTATGGTTGTTGTCATAGGGAGGCCCCCTATCATGTAGAAAAACATGTACATGTATACATTTGGTATATTTTCTTTATGCAGACAAGATTGATGAACCAGAGGAGGTTGAAGCCTTCCGCCGCTCACATTAACGAGGCAGCTGTTTACACGCCCAGAGTGTACAATAGTGCTTTGGAGTGCATGGTGCAGGTAGGTGACAGCTCACTTGTTTCTGTCTCTATAACATTTAAAGCTGGTCTTCCTTTCTAGATAGTCTGGTGCTCCGTACTCTATTACTACAGGCACATGTAAAAGATGGTAGAATTGCTAAACCTATAGATAAACTTTAGCACCCTTATTCCATTGTAACTATCATGAAACTGTCCACTCTCAAACATATATTTCACTAGTACCATGTTACTGCCACACAAGCAAGCAGTCAGATGTGATCCCATGGTGGCTGCCTGAACCTGCTCTCTCCATTGTTTGCATCTCGCTATGTTACTTGAGGGTTTCCACCAGTCTCTTATGTGTGTGCAATCACTCCTGTCCATCTTCCTAAAGCAAGAGTTAATCAGTATCTTTACTCTTTCATCCCTTTCACTGGTAAATTCTGGAACTCTCTACCTGTTTCTATTTTACAACCTTCCTATGACTTAAATATTTTAAAGAGAAGAGTGACAAGACACCTCCCGAACTAAATTTGCCCACCCCTTTTTTTTTATTCTCTTACTGTTATTTATTGGGACTGGCAACTAAGTGGGCTTTGTGTTACCTCTTTCTTGTGCCCTTGGCCAGTCCTTTGTGATGTAAAAAAAAAAAAAAAAAAAACTAACAAAACTAACTATGACAAAGACCTGCGTATTTAATTTTAGTTGACTTGTCTGAGAACACTTCTCCAATGAACCTTTCTTATATCAGGATCAATAAGGCTTCCATTACATGCATTAGCACTAAATAAAGAAATCCTTCTGACCGAATTGTCTGCTGCCTCCATAATGTTGCTACACTTAGGTTATGTAGCTCCCTCGAAACTTGTCAAAATGAGTTATATTAGGGACCCGTTCTGTCTGCTGCCCTTTTGTTATTATCCCGTGTGTGTGTGCTTACATTTATATTATTGCCTGTAATGAGTTGGTAAAACTTAAGATCGTTTTGCTTTTTCAGACCGTAAAGTTGGAGGGGCCATTGGCATTGTACAAGGGCTTCATCCCCACCTGGCTGAGGCTTGGACCTTGGAACATCATATTCTTTGTTACATTTGAGCAGCTCAAGAAGCTATACTAAGCACTCCGTTGGTGTTTCCTAGCATCTGGTGTGATAAGCGTTCGTGGTCTCTGCTGGCCTCGACAATCTTGAGATATTTTGTCTCTTAACCCCTTAACGCCCAGATCCTTCCTTTGGTATATGAAATCGTCGGTGTTAGCCATAAAATTACGAAAATGTAACTCAATATACCAAATTATCTAGTGGACAAGGGTACTAAACAGGTCATATCTATAAAATATTGCTTGTGTTCATTAAAATCGTCTAATGGTGGTTATATGACTATGAAAATTACGTTCTGGGCCTCAAGGGGTTAAGAAGGGATCACGAGCCAATTTTGAGGACATAATGGAAACTTGTGCATGCCAATTTTGTATCATTATGTACTTTATCATTTTCAAATAGTAAAATTCATGTAGACATGTTACGTGCTCAGAAAGTTTCCCCATGTCATATGGGAGTTTCTTATGATGTCAGTGAAACAGTTGAAGGATCTCATATTTACCTTGTTATGCCAGACATCAGTTGCATTTTTGTACAGGCTCCATTATCATCCTCAGTTAATGTGATATGCATTGTTATATTTTAAATTTTAGTCTGTACATAGCTTTCATGTAGTTGCATTTTTTGATGTCATCTCAAAAGTTGCGTGTAAATGTGTTGCAAGTGTAATGTTTGGATGCTGTGGGTTAGTAGTTTCAAGTTAAAAATCCTAAATGTCGTAAAGAAAAATGTTGACAATTGCCACATCCACAAATCTGAGTTATTCTAAATCATACCATTGTTTTATTATTTTTTATAATATAACAAGCTTATGGTGTGATGTTGAAAATTACTAAGGTAACTTTTGCAAAAAAAAAAAAAGTTTATAATTACATGTATATTTTTGTAAATCGTTTGAAACTTGCCTACGATACAATACAAAACATTTCAAAGATGTGAAGTGGCCCACATCTTTAACATGGAAATGTTTAGGCATCCAAAGATCTGTATTGAAACTACCGCACAGCAGTGAAAGGTAATGAGAGCAGTGTGTGTCCATGTTTTACAGATTAAGGCGTGAATGATCAAATATGCAGATACTGAATAACTTATTCTTCCAAATAAAAGGAGAGAGAAAATAAAGTTTCCCTAAACCTAATGCTTCGGTATATGCTACATCAGTTTGTGAGGTCTTCCAAATGATGGTTAGTTAAATTTACTGTTTATTCACAATATATACATTCAAATGTTGAATCCTTAACTAGGTAATTATACCATAGGTGATTAAGTGAAACTATAAGGTAAATCTACGTAATCCCTATTACACGTTGACTAATGAGCGTCCTCCTTGTAATAACGTAAGCCACAGTAGATGCACGCGTGGGTCCCTGCGTCATCCTGCAACACAACAGTGGCCTTAGTCTTGCAGAATAGATAGATCATACTCATAAAATTAAAAAACTTAGCGCACATGCCTTTGAGTCAAATACAGAGAAAAGAAATGAGCTGTAGTTAGTAGTTCTACACTTCCTCCCTTGCACTAATTCACTGTACTTTCTGTACTTTCCCCTTCCTTAATCCACATATGTAATTTGAACCTTTTCATTCTCTTCCGCCTGGGACATTCCCCTTTTTTGGCATTAAATCAATCAATCAATCATCCTCTTCCACATGTAACAGCAAAAGAACACCCTACAGACTCTCCACATCAGCACGCTAGGTAGCTACTCACCAAGTTAATATACACCCGAGGGTGTCCCAGGGCTCCGGGACCTCCATCACAGGCCACAGTGCGACCGCTGACTCCCTTGGGAGGAACTTCTTTGACGAGATTGATGGCCCAGCGTGTATTGGTCTGCCTCGGGGTGGTCACAAACCTTGCATTGCGGTGGTCTTCAGCATCATACACCTGCAACAACAAAACAATACTGGTAAATTTTCGTTATTGGGCACCATAGATTTCAAGACTGAAACTTAGTTTTCATTGTTAGTTTTGACGGTAAAGATTCGGTTTTGATGTCTTTTGAAATTAGCACTGCTAATTAGCTAGCCCTACAGTAGATAACACTAAAGTCGCCAGGACAACGTTTTTTTCGATGTGCAGACGTCTGGTGGCGTTAATACTTTAATTTCTACATCCATGATTTCAGGAAGGTTAGAAGGAGAGTCACCTGGAGAGTCTGTGTCATTTTGTGTCTTCATCTGTATCATATTATGGCTATAAATGAACAAATTACAGAAATATCACCAGTGGCGACCTACAATAAAGTCGCCAATTAGTGTTTATGTTCTGAGTGTCCTCCCGCCGCCGTCATCGAGCGAAAAAAAAACAGAGTAGCGAAATTTGAAACCGTATATATGGTATTGTTCTAGTGTTTGCCCTTACTCTCCCCCAAAACAAGTTTGGGGACCTGGGCTAATGTGAGATATTTGGCTGGGGTAAAAAATATGCATCGCAACCACATAGTTTTTGAGTTAGGGGTGAACTGTATAAATTATCAAAATTCCCTAGATCTAGGGAGAATAGATTGCATTTCTTCTAAGTCCAGAGATGTGTGAACCTAAAGGCCATGTCACATGGACACTTTTTCCGGCATCTTTTGGTAGTAAACGAGTATCAGGCATCATTTGACGCCTGATACTGGCATCTTTTGGTAACAAACGCAGAGTTGCGCATGTTCGTTCTTTTGCCACCAGTAATGGCATCCTTGTTTATATTTTGAAGCAGCCGACGCCATGCAAGACTTGTACGAACTACACATTTCAGTTAAATAAAGAGGATCACCTGAAGATCCGTCACCCCAGAGTTTGGCAGGGTGACAGATCTTCAGGTGGGATATCCTGGGGTGACTGTTCTTCGGGTGGGAAATCCTGGGGTGACGGATCTTCAGGTGGGAAATCCTGGGGTGACGGATCTTCAGGTGGACATTCTGGGGTGACGGATCTTCAGGTGATCCCTAATTTTGTTCATACGAGTAAGTGAGAGTAGTGGAAAGTAGAGTAACACGACACTACTTCTTGTGACCTTTGACGCTTAGTATCGCTTCATAAAGGTAAAGATGTGGTCACCTGATCAGGTGAAAGGTAAAGATGTGGTCAGGATCACCTGAAGATCCTGAAGCCTGAAGGTGGACATTTTGGGGCGAATTCTTCAGGTGGGGTCATTTAATTAATGTGGGATCAAGACCTGATCTGACTTAACCTTGCAAATGAGTCAGGTCAAATGGATAAAAGGGAGGAGTCAGGTGGCAACACCTGGGGTGACAGTTCTTCAAGTGAGGTCACTTAATTAATGTTGGGTCAAGACCTGATCTGACTTAACCTTGCAAATGAGGTCAGGTCAAATGGATAAAAGGGAGGAGTCAGGACCCTCCAGTCAGGTAGGAGGACTATATAAAAGTTTGTGGGCTAAACAAAATTTAATCATAGGAGTCAGTCGACCATGGCACGCAACACCTTCCAAACTACTGTCCTGCCGCTGTTGTCTGATGATTCCACTATAGTTATTCGGTGGCTTCAACAAAACAGACTTTTAAAGCGTGAAATGAAGTGTGATACTTGTGATCAGTGGATGAATTGGACAAAATACTCCAGATCGAAGGATGGCTTTCTGTGGAAATGCCAAACTAAAGACTGCCTGAAGTATAAATTCACTAAGTCTATAAGAATTGGATCTTTTTTTGCCCATTCTCGAATTTCACTTCAGCAATGGGTTCATGTTATGTAGCTTTGGAGCGAGCGTCTTGGAGAAACAGCAGCAGGCCGTCAGGTGAACCTATCTGAGAAAACAATGGTGGACTGCTACAGCTTTTTTCGGGAGGTCTGTACTGTGTACTTTGAAGCAAACCCAATCAAGCTTGGCGGACCTGGGATCACCGTAGAAATTGATGAATCTTGCTTCTCCCATAAGCCGAAACATCATCGTGGACGTGCACCACACTCTCCTATTTGGGTGTTCGGTATCGTCGACACGAGAACGAGCCTGGCAATTGGCTACATGGAAATTGTCGAGACAAGGGATGCTGCCACACTTCTTCCAATAATATGCAAAGTGGTTGACCAAGGATCAGTCATTCACAGTGATGAGTGGAGAGCATACCGCAACATTCAAGGTCTTGGATACACGCACAGGACTGTAAACCACTCAGTCAATGTTGTGGATGTGAATACTGTTGTGCACACACAAACGATTGAATCACATTGGAACAAACACAAGAGTTACATCAAGACCATGCATGGCTGCAAACGAAGCTTTTTAAATTTTTACCTTCAGGAATTCATGTGGCAGGATCGTTTTTCAGATAATCCTCTTGAAATTATATGCCAACAAATTGCTGTTCAATGCCCTGTGTAATATGTATCGTGTACTGTATTTTGGAACTTCTGTATTATTTGGAAATTTTGTATTATACCGAGTAAATTATAATGTATTTTGTATTTTGGAACTGTATATTACTCATGTTTTTCTTTAAACGTTCACAATAAAGATGCATAACACAAAGGAATATATTTGTTATCCTAATTTCATAAATTAGATTCACTGTGGGCTGGGGTGACGGATCTTCAGGTGGGATATCCTGGGGTGACGGTTCTTCAGGTGGGAAATCCTGGGGTGATGGATCTTCAGGTGGGAAATCCTGGGGTGACGGATCTTCAGGTGGACATTCTGGGGTGACGGATCTTCAGGTGATCCAATAAAGAGAAATTACCAATCTTGGGTGGTCAAGAGATGCTGTAGCATCTCTACGTGATATGTTTAGGGAAAATAAGTGCTGTAGCTATATAGGGAATATAGCTGTATAATTTTGTATAGTATGTAATAGTAATATGGTGTAGATGAGAGGAGGAAAATAAAGTGTTTGGTACAGTAGGGTAGGAGAAATAAATAGGTTTTGACTCTATATATACAAGATACGTGCATGATATGGTACATGCGTGTTATTTCAATTTTTTTAACATATTAGTTAGATATATAGTTCAATTTTGAGTTGTTGATGAGAAGTTATGACGGAAAATGTTGATAAAAACTGAAATTTAATAGGCTGCGCGTGTTTTTACTATAGAAATAGGGATAACATGATTGTGTTATTTTTACTTGATTTAGGAATTCAAGTAAGGTTTATTTATGGTTATCAAGGGAAATGTGAACAGGGAAGGACATTTTATCGATGTCAGTAGAAGCAGAGTAGCTAAGATAGAAGAATAAGATCTTAGCTACTCTGGTAGGAAGATGCTCGTAGCCGAAACGCTGTGTGACAACACGCGCACTTTTTGCCACCATCTTTTGGGCATCTTTTGGTAGCAAAATACCAAAAGATGCCGGAAAATATCACTCGTGTGACACGGCCTTAACGATCCTCACAAACAGAATGAAGACCAGAGTGTCGAGCCCCCTCCCCCCACCCCTCCCACTAAGGGTAAGGTAAAATTTTGTTAGGTTACCAAGGTTTGTTAGGTCTAGAGGGGCGGAGCCCCCCCGTTAGAATTAAGGTTAGGTAAAATTTGGTTAGGTTAAATCAGTGGTTCCCAACCTTTTTTCAGTTGTTTCCCCCTTCAACCAGTTCAACTATCTGGATTTCCCCCTTCATGTGGACAAGGAAAAAGTAGCCAAAACACAAAATTTACTTGCTTAATAACACAAGCATATAGACACTTTCCTCTATATCTATATATACTTCAAGAAAAGTCAATAGCTGCATTCTAAGAAGAAAAAAAAATCTTCAGTCGACTAAATGCTAGACTTGCCGACTTGGCTTTTAGCAATTTAGATGTCCCTCAGGATAAATTTACCCCTTAGAATCCTGAAATTTCCCCCAGGTTGGCAAAATGCTGGGTTTGATTATCAGGGGTCGAGGGGGGCCCCCGCTAGGTTAGGTTTGATTACTGAGAGGTCGAGGGGAACGGAGCCCCCTCGCAAGGAGGTTAGGTTAAATTTTTTGGTCCACCGAAATATGCCAAAACCCCAGGTTTTGGCATAAAGTAATCAAAAACCTTTGGCCCAATCAAAAACCTTTCTGAGCGCCATCTGGCGAGGACAATGCAACCCTCAGAATTTATTACAAAACCTGTTCCATGCTAAATAAATATATATCAAAGTATATACCTCGATCTACCAGGAAAAATTGCATATAAACTTGTTATTCTTATATATACAAAAACCAAGAATATTGTTATGCCAAAACCCTCAGAATTTATGCCAAAACCCTCAGGATTTATGCCAAAACCCTCAGAATTTATGCCAAAACCCTCAGGATTTATGCCAACACCCTCAGAATTTATTGCAAAACCTGTTTCATGATAAATAAACATATATAAAGGTATATACCTCGATCTACCAGGAAAAATAGCATATAAACTTGATATTCTTGTAATACAAAAACCAAGAATATTGTTATGCCAAAACCCTCACAAGTTATGCCAAAACCCTCAGAATTTTATCCATGATGACGTAACGTGACGTCACCGTGACGTCACACGTACATAAACATATGGTGCGAAAACTCTCGCATGTTATTACTTTTTTTATGCTATTATAAGTTTATATGCTATTTTTCCTGGTAGATCGAGGTATATACCTTTATATATGTTTATTTATCATGAAACAGGTTTTGCAATAAATTCTGAGGGTGTTGGCATAACTTCTGAGGGTTTTGGCATAAATTCTGAGGGTTTTGGCATAGCTTCTGAGGCTTTTGGCATAACTTCTGAGGGTTTTAGCATAACTTCTGAGGGTTATGGCATAACAATATTCATGGCTTTTGTATATAAGAATAACAAGTATATATGCTATTTTTCTTGGTAGATCGAGGTATATACGTTGATATATATTTATTTATCATGGAACAGGTATTGCAATACATTCTGAGGGTTTTGGCATAACTTCTGAGGGTTTTGGCATAATAATATTCTTGGTTTTTGTATTATAAGAATATCAAATTTATATGCTATTTTTCCTGGTAGATCGAGGTATATACCTTTATATATGTTTATTTATCATGAAGCAGGTTTTGCAATAAATTCTGAAGGTTTTGGCATAACTTCTGAGGGTTTTGGCATAAATTCTGAGGGTTTTGGCATAACTTCTGAGGGTTTTGGCATAACTTCTGAAGGTTTTGGCATAACTTCTGAGGGTTTTGGCATAACTTCTGAGGGTTTTGGCATAACTTCTGAGGGTTTTGGCATAACTTCTGAGGGTTTTGGAATAACTTCTGAGGGTTTTGGCATAACTTCTGAGGGTTTTGGCATAACTTCTGAGGGTTTTGGCATAAATTCTGAGGGTTTTGGCATAAATTCTGAGGGTTTGGGCATAAATTCTGAGGGTTTTGGCATAACAATATTCTTGGTTTTTGTATATATAAGAATAACAAGTTTATATGCTATTTTTCCTGGTAGATCGAGGTATATACTTTGATATATATTTATTTAGCATGGAACAGGTTTTGTAATAAATTCTGAGGGTTGCATTGTCCTCGCCAGATGGCGCTCAGAAAGGTTTTTGATTGGGCCAAAGGTTTTTGATTACTTTATGCCAAAACCTGGGGTTTTGGCATATTTCGGTGGACCCTAAATTTTCCTTGATCTAGGAAAATTACTTTTAATCTAGGGTATTTTGGCTTTTTTATACAACTCCAAAATTCGTGTTTCTGACGCATTATTTGCTCCCCACCCGAAAACCCCGCATTCCCACAGGTTCCCAAGCTTGTTTGGGGGAAAGGGAAGAGTATGGGCAAACACTAGAAATTTACCGGGTAAAACTTTGGAAGAAGTCCTTCACCCCTATCTTTTTTTTCTTCCCCCTGTAGCCAACAAGCCTGGGGAACTGGCGGGAATACGGGGTTTTTGGGTGGGGGAAGCAAATAAAGTGATTTATGGCTCCCAAAAAAATCTTCAAAGTCACTATATGTAAAAATCTATCCTAACCTAACCTTAACCACAAAGTATACCTAACCTAACCTAACCTTAACCGCAAAGTATACCTAACCTAACCTAACCTTAACCACAAAGTATACCTAACCTAACCTAACCTTAACCACAAAGTATACCTAACCTAACCTAACCTTAACCACAAAGTATACCTAACCTAACCTAACCTTAACCACAAAGTATACCTAACCTAACCTAACCTTAACCACAAAGTATACCTAACCTAACCTAACCTTAACCACAAAGTATACCTAACCTAACCTAACCTTAACCACAAAGTATACCTAACCTAACCTAACTGGACTTATAATTTTTTGAGGCACCTCACATTTCATAGCGGCCGTGTGGGTTAACCAAGGCTGAGCGCACGCTGGAACCTTTACAGATGTGAAGTACAATAAGCATACAATACAGTGCGGTAGTTCATTTCAGTCAAAGCCGGAAGGATGAGTTCCAAAGTATTTCCATTTACCGTATATACTTGCAGATACAAAGCATAAAACAACACTGAAACAGGGTAGATTATAGTCATGATATAAACTACTGTGTATCATCTTCAGTGGCACATACAAATCAGTAGTGATGCTATAATTCGTAATATATGGCGGCTGGCGACATCACTGTAGTTGGCGACTATAGTGTTATCTACGGTAGCATTACCTACCAGTGAACGGCTGACTAGTAGAGTCAGCCGTAGGGGGCGAGTAGCCCCCTCTAAAGGTAGTTACTAAGTTAGTGGTAGGGAAGGGGTCACATATCTACCTAGCATCAGACCCATGGAGGTGGGGCGCCTCATAGCCTACCTGTCCAGTGTGTGTGGGGCTGCTGTCGTGCGAGGGCGGCGAGGTGTGCAGGTTGGCCAGGGGAATACACACACGCCGGCTGCATGTTAGGCGATGCAGAGCCACGGACGTCCTTCCCACTGCCGCCATCTTATCAGCTGATGAGTTGATGATGACAGGAATACACGCCTACAACTTAATGTTATATTAGATAATGTTTTATTAGAGTATCCAGAGTATTTATTAGAGTTAATAATTTATTAGAGTATCAACTGTGTATATTGTTTATTTGTACGATATCGCTAAGAATAATTTATCACCAGCAATTATATTGATAATCATAAATAATTATATATAAGTGTGTGCAATATCTTTCACAGTAGGTTACAGTTACAGATTTGATCAATCAATGGATATTGCTTCTAAATGAGTTCCTCTCTCTCTCTCTCTCATGCTTGCCCTATACCTTCATATACTTCACAGTCTTTTCATCTACGGTAGTGTCTTGCTTTTCTGATAATTTCATGCTTCACTCCTTTACATCCCAATGTGCAGCAAAAATTAGTTCTCTGAGCATCTTTATTCCAAGTATCCAATTTTTGCTGTCACCCTGCCTAGATTAGCCTCTCCATTCACCACAATCACATTTCAAGCCCAGGAATACAATTTAATGCAATGCAATTGAAGTCCAGAGCAATAAAAAAATCCATGAATAATTGGGTTAAGGGAGAATAGCTTAGCTAGGCCTACATACACCCAGGAAGGATCCCCACTTCACATCAGGCAAATTAAATCACCCATGATAACAAATTCCTTGCCAGTGCAGAAATCAAGCAAGAACTCTAGCAGGGCTTGATTATCATCTGTAGCAACTACTACTATTATTAGGAGAGCGATAGAGTATAAACACAAAATGAATTGCATGCACATTTGGACTCATCTCTCGTATAACCATATCGTACGAGTGGCTTTTTAGCGGATGTATCACCACGACGTAATGACTTCATCTAACTGGCCTGCTGGGTCGTTATAAGGCGACTGGACTGGACTGACTGCGACTGCTTCACGCAACTTTTTAAGTTTGGAAAAGCTGTTCAAATCAACATTAGTGGAGAAACACACACGTCCTTGTCTTACCTCACCTTTGAGCTCACCTATAGTACAGTAGATGGCTTTTATATAATCATACATACTTCTGGTGATCCTTAATATTATCTCATTCACATCTATTAATCCTAAAATCTATCTAACAATCACGCAATAAAGAAGTGGACACCAGTAGCTATTGCTAGTGTGTCCCCTGACAGTGCGAGTCATTTTCTGTGTTGCGAGGAAAACAATGCGAGTCTGCTGCCACCTGTGGTAACAATTTCTAACACAAAGTAGTCCGACGTTATCAAGTTAATATTATCATTCTGGCCTTCGGAGTGCTACATAACGATCAATAATTGGTTAACTGACATATTTTAGATAATACCCCTGAAATCTTGAGACTTATGAGGCAACATGAAAATAAAAACTTTCATTGTTTGAAGTCAGGTTATGTATTGGTCCGCCATGACACTTGTTGAGTGTGGAGTGTGTGTTGTCCTCGAAGTGTAAGGGTTACCATGGCCACTACAGCGTGTAGGGTGCCCTGGGCCATGAGTGTGTGAGCCAGCACTGCTATGGCCCGGTATGGCAGCGACGCCGCCACAGAGGCCACCCGCCTCCTGCACACCCTCAGCCTGCACTCCTCCGAGGCCGCCCACCCGTGCCCTGGTCTGGGCAGGGAGGGCTCGGCGGGGCTGCCACATATGCGGGACGCCCAAGTCTACCACCAGGATGGGGCGGGTTATGGCCGGATCCTGCCTCGTCTAGCCGTGGCTGGCGGGAACGGCGCAGGCGCGGGTGGTGGCGCAGACGCAGCAGGCACTGTGCCGCCTGCGCCCAGAGTCGGCGCCATCGAGAGCCTTATCACACCTGGGTCAGACTCCTCGCCATACGCAGTCCCGCAGGTGTACGAGGTGCTGGACTCTCGCCGGGTGATCGCCGCGTCCAAGTTTGCCACGCCCAAGCAGCCTGACCCCGTGGTGGTGAACAGCAGCCCCGCCCCTGCCCAGGCTGTGAACGGGGGCGTGCCTGCCACGGGCTTGGTGACGGGAGCCACCTCAGTGCCAGCCACTGTTGGCTACGCCCACATCAAGTCCACTACACCAGTCAACACCAAGGGCACCAACCTCAATGGTGGCAGCCCTGGCGTGTCCAGACCTGTGAACGGCCAGGCCCTGTACTCGGGTCACGTCAGGTACGAGCCGCCCCCTGTGTACGGCCGTGGCACCCTCGCCACCCTCGGCAGCTCCGCCCATTCCAGCCCGCGCTCCAGCCTCAGTGGAGGAAGTCACGATTCTCTCAACTCCGGCCAGAATTCAAGAAACATTCCACAGTGTTTGACGCATCATTCCAGTGACTATGTTGTGAAGCCCAGCTTTGTGGGGCAGCCACATACTTATGAGAACATAAGCTCTTACCAACAGTACGGGCCGCCGGGCAGCCTGGCCGCGACGGTCATTGAGAACAAGTACGCCAGTCCCCGGTCCAGCATCAGTTCTCAAGACTCTAAACATTCCAGTCCAAGGAGCAGTTATGTACACTCCCTGCAAGGTTCTAGTCTAGACCGGACAAGTTTAGCCAGTCAAACTATCTTGGAGGAAGGGTGTTCTCCTCGCCCCACCTTGGGCAACAGGCACTTGCCTCCTCGTATTGAACAGGACTTGGAGGGCAAACAGTTTGTGATCCCTAGAAACAATGCCTATGTTCAAGAAAATGCTCGCCACAGTTCGCAGTGGAGTGTGACCGGTGACTCGGTGAGGCACAGAGGCATATACTACGACACCCTTCCCCCACCTCCGACACCCCCTCATTCCTTGGGACTCACTCGCCCCACCCACACCCCAGTTGCGTCTCCCAGCCCCACAGCCCTTCCTCCACCCCCACCCTACCCAGGGAAGCCCCCCAGCCTGGTCTCAGAGACGGGTGAGTCCTCTCGTGTGACCTCCAGTGCCTTTCCATTGTTGATCTCTAACCACAATTACGCTAACATTGACGTGCTGAAGAGTGTTTCAGGGGCAGACCCTCCACCCCCTCCCCCTTATCCCTCTTCTGTGGTTCGGCAATTCCAAAACTTCAGCCAAGGGAACGCCCACTCCCCTCTTGGCTCTCACTCTCCCGTGTCTTCCACTCCGTCCACCCCCTCCACCCCTTCCACCCCTCAGAGTCTTCTCAGGGTAGTGGCTGTGGTGCCCCCTCCACCTCCACCGTACTCCTCATCAGTGGTGCGTGCAACTCAGCAACAGCACTTTGTAGTACCCCCACCTCCCCCTCCCTACCCCTCCTCTGTGGTGCGAGCACTGACGTCAGTGCCATCGTACATTACCACCACCACCCCCATACTAGGTGGCCAGGTGGTGCAGGTGCCCCCGCCCCCCCCACCCTACCCATCCTCGGCTGTGCGGAACAACGTTAATAATAATAATAGTAATAGTGTACAGAACCACAACAACACCACCATGAGTCAGGCCAACACCCCCAGTGACCGCCTGGCACAGTGGCAGCATAAGTTAGGGGCGGGAGGCCATCCCCTCTCTTCCATCACCACCACCACTGCCACCTCTACCACAGGCATCACCACCGGCCATGCCCACGTGCCTCCCAGCCCTTCCTCCTCCACCAAGCCCGTCAGTGGCAAGAATCTCTTGCCCTACAATGTCACAGCCAAATCTATGGTGAGTACTAAACATTTCAATTTACAGTATACAATTAAATGGTGTCAAGTTACTAGTCTTGTCTGTTTTGGTTGGGATGCCCTTCTTTGGGGCTGCCATAATAGGAAGGCAGGTTGAAATTAAACTTAAGAAAGATTACATGCATGTAAGTAACTAAGTATGTATTGATAGACAATATACTGCATCCTCAAAGGCCTGTCATTCTTATAGGAGTTAGGTTACACAGCAAGTTCTGCGGGAATGTTTTATATGAAAGAAAAAAAAATGTAAAATATGTATTTGACCAAATTATTTGTAGCTCACCACCAATATTGATTATTTGAATCAAGGACCTGAAATCTACAACTTTTTCTGCACAAAGGGAACTAACTATTTATAAAGAAAAATAAAATAAAATATGAACCACACCTCTATTTGTAAGCTGCACCATCACAGAAAGTAACAAGATAAGAAGAATGACATTGATCCTTGGGATACTGAAATGAAAACTATTATTTATAAACCTATGTGTGGGGGAAGCTAGGTTGCAGGGTACGCTGACTTCACATTATATCAGATGCTCATGTCAAGGGTCCCTGTACTCAGTCTCCCTGCCCCTCCTGGTAACCTATCAGGGCACCACAAGGAGCAGGAAAGAGGGGCAAGGGAGACCTGGGCAGATGCAGATCACACTTTTTCTACTAACTCAGATGGTTTTACGGTTTGGAGAATAAAGAAATTTATAAGAAAATCAAGAACAGATTTACTTGAAGGTTTTCAGAAGTGCAAACAATAATCTAAACCATGCATGTGCCGTGAGAGGAAGTTTCTGGATTAATAGCAAACAAATATTTAATTAATAAATCACATGTCACTGTTTTGTGCTGGTTGAGTGCATTCTTCTGTTGCAATGATCTTAGCATCCCTCACTAGTCCTCAGTCCTTTCTTCTTACCAAGATACAACCAATCTGATTACTACTGCAATCACCGTCTATTTTATCAATCAATTTTTTATTAATCTCCATTTATTTTATCAATCTGCTTTTCTGTCTTAAACATTTTACATAGTTATCTTGACGACAGTCAAGGCTGTCGTCACATGACTAGTCTGTCACCCAAGGCTGTCGTCACTAGTCTGTCACCCGAGGCTGTCGTCACTATGACTAGTCTCACCCAAGGCTGTCGTCACATGACTAGTCTGTTACCCAAGGCTGTCGTCACATGACTAGTCTGTCACCCAAGGCTGTCGTCACTAGTCTCACCCAAGGCTGTCGTTACATGACTAGTCTGTCACCCAAGGCTGTCGTCACATGACTAGTCTGTCACCCAAGGCTGTCTGTCGTTCCCCAACACCCGACATGTCGTCACATGACTAGTCTGTCACCCAAGGCTGTCGTCACATGACTAGTCTGTCACCCAAGGCTGTCGTCACATGACTAGTCTGTCACCCAAGGCTGTTGTCACATGACTAGTCTGTCACCCAAGGCTGTCGTCACATGACTAGTCTCACCCAAGGCTGTTGTCACATGACTAGTCTGTCACCCAAGGCTGTCGTCACATGACTAGTCTCACCCAAGGCTGTCGTCACTAATCTGTCACCCAAGGCTGTCGTCACTAATCTGTCACCCAAGGCTGTCGTCACATGACTAGTCTGTCACCCAAGGCTGTCGTCACTAGTCTGTCACCTAAGGCTGTTGTCACATGACTAGTCTGTCACCCAAGGCTGTCGTCACTAGTCTTACACCCAAGGCTGTCGTCACATGACTAGTCTGTCACCCAAGGCTGTCGTCACTAGTCTGTCACCCAAGGCTGTCGTCACATGACTAGTCTGTCACCCAAGGCTGTCGTCACATGACTAGTCTGTCACCCAAGGCTGTCGTCACTAGTCTGTCACCCAAGGCTGTCGTCACTAGTCTGTCACCCAAGGCTGTCGTCACCAGTCTGTCAACCAAGGCTGTCATCACATGACTAGTCTGTCACCCAAGGCTGTCGTCACATGACTAGTCTGTCACCCAATGCTGTCGTCACTAGTCTGTCACCCTAGGCTGTCGTCACATGACTAGTCTGTCACCCAAGGCTGTCGTCACTAGTCTGTCACCCAAGGCTGTCGTCACTAGTCTGTCACCCAAGGCTGTCGTCACTAGTCTGTCAACCAAGGCTGTCATCACATGACTAGTCTGTCACCCAAGGCTGTCGTCACATGACTAGTCTGTCACCCAAGGCTGTCGTCACTAGTCTGTCACCCAAGGCTGTCGTCACATGACTAGTCTGTCACCCAAGGCTGTCGTCACTAGTCTGTCACCCAAGGCTGTCGTCACATGACTAGTCTGTCACCCAAGGCTGTCGTCACTAGTCTCACCCAAGGCTGTCGTCACATGACTAGTCTGTCACCCAAGGCTGTCATCACTAGTCTGTCACCCAAGGCTGTCGTCACATGACTAGTCTGTCACCCAAGGCTGTCGTCACTAGTCTGTCACCCAAGGCTGTCGTCACATGATTAGTCTGTCACCCAAGGCTGTCGTCACATGACTAGTCTGTCACCCAAGGCTGTCGTCACATGACTAGTCTGTCACCCAAGGCTGTCGTCACATGACTAGTCTGTCACCCAAGGCTGTCGTCACATGACTAGTCTGTCACCCAAGGCTGTCGTCACATGACTAGTCTGTCACCCAAGGCTGCCATCACTAGTCTGTCACCCAAGGCTTCCCATAACTGTGGTCTATTTTTTTATGTTGGCCAAAATGCACTGAGGAGGTACTGTAGTCAACCCATTTTATCTTGCCCCCTCGGGTGAGCCAGGTGTTGTCGGGTAGCATCCCTGATTCCCTGCCCAGCTACTTAACAATATCAAACCTAAAAATTATTGCGATTTACCAGTTAGTCTGACAATTCCAGTACAATTTTCGTTAGTCTTCGACCAATCTGAGACTAAACCCCTAGGAAAAATGAAATGTCTGTCTAAAGCTATGGTTAGTCTTAGGTTAGCCTAAGTTCATGTTTAAAATACCGACCGAATCATAACCAACAGGTGGTGGATGGATGTTGGCTGGTGCAAAATGGGACAGGGTTCCATCATGTGGGTTACAGGGAGTTTCGCACACAAGTTGTTTCGTAGACAGGTTTTGTTAGTTGTTTCGTACACTGATTTTGAGTTTTTTCGTTCATACCTGTTGTCGTTTCGCAACTCTAGTAGTCAAGTTCAACTCTGAGCTGAGTGTACGAAATGACTATGGTTTCATATAGACTACGAAACAACTTTTTGGAGTGCGAATCTGCTAGTGTACGAAACAACTTGTGTACGAACTGACTGCATCCCCATCATGTGTCATGTAGACTGAACATGTTTAAAGGCTGTGGTGCTTGGGTCGTGGTGTGCTGTGCTAAATGTATACACCGTGGTGCCATCATTGCCATGTACCCCACTACTGTAGATAACACTATAGTCGCCAGTCACTTGTCACTGCACTAATGTCGCCAGGCACAATATATTACGAATTATAGCGTCACTACTGATTTGTATGTGCCACTGAAGATGATACACAGTAGTTTATATTATGTACATCACACTACATGTCTTCAGTGGCACTTAAAAGTCTGTAGTGATGCTAAAATTCGTAATATATTGTGCCTGGCGACATTAGTACAGTGGCAAGTGACTGGCGACTAAAGTGTTATCTACGGTAGCATGTGACACTTGTTGGTTGGCTAGTTTGTGCTTTCAAGAATTTTTTTTTTCTTGTTCATATTGAAACCTTCTCCGTTATCTGTGACTGTTAAACCCAAATGTTTTATTTATTTTACCACTTCTCTATTCTCTACGCTGGGTGGTTTGTCCCTCATTCTTTTTATGTGGAGTTTTATGTTTTTGAGAAGTGGCTTAAGTAAGTACTCCCTAAATGTGAAAGCGGCAATACATTTTCTTTTATGTTCTGTACAAAGAAAACGAATCTGCGGCTACATTACATCGTGGGGGAACTTTAACAATATATGGCAGGCTGACTAATGAATAATAATAATAATTTTATTATCGCCCGGAGGCATACATACAAAAAAAAGCAACAAC
This sequence comes from Chionoecetes opilio, assembly GCA_016584305.1. Lineage (NCBI taxonomy): Eukaryota > Metazoa > Arthropoda > Malacostraca > Decapoda > Majidae > Chionoecetes > Chionoecetes opilio. The sequence continues at coordinate 206,042 of JACEEZ010008841.1, read as the reverse complement.
AACAAGACAAGGAGTTAACTAAAGTACTAGAGCAAAAAAAAAAAAAAACCATAATATAGGCACAATAGGGGACATAGTATCAAAGTGCATATAGTACATAAGGTATACATAAGGAAGACATATATTACAAGCAGTGGCGGCTCGTGGCATAGGGCTGCGGAGCTGCAGCACCCCCAGACACTCACTGCTAGGTGTATGATGTCATTAGAGACACAGCAGAATTGATACACTACTAACAAATATATCATAATAAAAAGTCGGTGCTACTATAGCGTGCGGTCTACCGGGACATTTGCACTATAGCGTGCGGTCTACCGGGACATTTGCACTATAGCGTGCGGTCTACCGGGACATTTGCACTATAGCGTGCGGTCTACCGGGACATTTGCACTATAGCGTGCGGTCTACCGGGACATTTGCACTATAGCGTGCGGTCTACCGGGACATTTGCACTATAGCGTGCGGTCTACCGGGACATTTGCACTATAGCGTGCGGTCTACCGGGCCATTTGCACTATAGCGTGCGGTCTACCGGGCCATTTGCACTATAGCGTGCGGTCTACCGGGCCATTTGCACTATAGCGTGCGGTCTACCGGGACATTTGCACTATAGCGTGCGGTCTACCGGGACATTTGCACTATAGCGTGCGGTCTACCGGGACATTTGCACTAGCGTGCGGTCTACCGGGACATTTTACACTAGCGTGCGGTCTACCGGGACATTTGCACTATAGCGTGCGGTCTACCAGGACATTTGCACTATAGCGTGCGGTCTACCGGGACATTTTACACTATAGCGTGCGGTCTACCGGGACATTTGCACTATAGCGTGCGGTCTACCGGGACATTTGCACTATAGCGTGCGGTCTACCGGGACATTTTACACTATAGCGTGCGGTCTACCGGGACATTTGCACTATAGCGTGCGGTCTACCGGGACATTTGCACTATAGCGTGCGGTCTACCTGGACATTTGCACTATAGCGTGCGGTCTACCGGGACATTTGCACTATAGCGTGCGGTCTACCGGGACATTTTACACTATAGCGTGCGGTTTACATTTCTTACTCGCTACTTATACTCTACACTCTTACACTTCAGGCTGCAACTTACTATTGCTATATGATATTGTCTATTATACAGTAGAGTATTATAGAAAAAACAAAACTTTAGTAAGTAATTTATAAAGCACAGGCCGATATTCCCCACCCCTGTCACTTTTTTTTCTTTTCTTTCATAACACTACCACATCGATGATAAGGCTCTGCTTCTTGTGATGTGTCCAGAAGATTGCTGCCACGTAAAAACTTAACCGCTGTTTCTTCTGTCAAGATAACACTTCTGTAGAATTCTTTCAACAGCATTGTAAAGGAGGAGTGTCAGACAGATGTTCTCTGCTTGAATTTTAGGAGGATACTGAGACATTACTTCGTTGATTCCTATTTTATAAGGTTGAGTAGGGTCCCGGTACACAGGTCAGGTAAGGTCAGGTCAGGTCAGGTGTGGACTTGTTAGAATGCACATTAAAGCTATGGGGTAGTCAGGTCAGGTCAGGTCAGGCGGGATCTTTGTAGACCGCACGTTAGGGGAGCGTAGACTGCAGGCCCCGATGTAGACCGCACGCTATAGTAGCACCAAAAAGTTATTATATGATATTTTCAATACGTTACTAAGTGAATTTTCATTAAAACCAGACCTAAATGTAAGCCGAGCCAGCTTTTTAGTCTCGTCCCCAGTGCTTGTAGACGGTGTGCATACTTACCTGGCACAGGAGAACCGCGATCCTGTAGGCGGTTTTCTCAGGGAGAGGCCCACCATTGCACTCCGGCGGTGCTGACCCTTGCGATTAACCCAAATGTGGTTAACTCGAGTGCGATTTTTTTTGTTAGCGGGGGATTGCGTTCGCGCATCCCCCTTTTTGTTGTAAAAAAAGAAAAAAAAGACGGTGTGGTTAAATCGCGCTTTCTTTAATTACCCTATGACGATGGAAACGATGGTTTGATAACTGGTCTGTATTCTGGGACTGCGAGTGCTGTGAAGTGTGGGGCAGGTGTATCCAGCTTCTTTCCTGTGAATACAGGAGTGAGGCAAGGGTGCGTCCTTGCCCCATCACTTTTCAACGCTTGTATGGACTGGGTATTGGACAAGGTTGTAGATCAAAGTGATTGTGGAGCATCCGTCGGCAACACCAAGATCACTGATCTTGTTTTTGCCGATGATGCAGTAATCTTTGCTGAGTCGCTGGAGGTCCTGGTGATGGCTCTCGAGGCGCTGCACGAGGAGGCAAAGCCTTTGGGACTTGAGGTCTCCTGGCTCAAGACCAAGGTCCAGGTATTTGGAGACTTACTAGATGAAGCAGTACAGTCTGTTCATGCGTGTGGCGAGGACATTGAGATCTTTGAAAGTTTTACATACCTTGGTAGCGCAGTCCATAATGACGACGGGTCACGTCAAGAAGTCTTACGACGGATTGGCATAGCCCACGGTGTTATGGACTCGCTCAGCGGGAGTATTTGGCGTTGTCGGTACCTGTGCAGGAGGACAAAGATCCGGATCTTCAAGTCGCTTGTGATCCCTGTCTTACTCTATGGTTGTGAGACATGGACACTAAATAGTGACTTGAAGAGACGAATCAATGCCTTTGGTAATAAGTGTCTTCGCAGAATCATGGGGTATCGCTGGGATGATTACGTGTCAAATCAGCGATTGCACCGTGAGACTGAATCGAGGCCTATTACCTGCATAGTCCGTCAGCGCCAACTTCGGCTATATGGGCATGTGGCACGCTACCCTGAAACCGATCCTTCCCATCGGGTTGTATCTGTAAGAGACAATCCGGCGTGGAGGAGGGCAAGGGGGCGCCCACAAGGCTCGTGGCTGGGGCAAGTTGATGTTTCTTGTCGAGAGCTGCTTGGTATGGGAAAGGAGCCTGCATGGGAACTCGCGCGTGGTGACCCCCGGGAGTGGCGTCGTAGGGTGGGCGAGGCGACGCGCCCCCCGGCGTATGCCCCCAATGATTGATTGATTGATGGAAACTCCAGTGAAGTATTTGCAAAACATCAACTTATCCCAGCTGACATTAAATGAAAAGACTGAAATCAAGCGGTACCGACTATATTTTCAAGTAATACTGTAATTCTACCATCACCACCTCAGCCATCCCCTCTACTACCAACACTACCACCCCCACCATCCCTTTACCACCACCACTACTACCATGCCCTGAAATCCATGAACATCAACTACAACTCATACCCATAGGTGGGCGTTATCGCGATAAATTATCGCGATAATTTATCGCGATAACGATATTGGGTGATCGGTTATCCGATAATTTTTTCCCCGCGTTATCGATTCATCGGTATCGCCGATAATTTTGGTTCCAAACTAGCGATAATCGATAATTTTATTTTTTGCTGCAGAACCTGCAGAACCTGGTCTAGACTGGCTGTGCAAAAGACATTTTTAGTATTTTAACTTTCAAATGTAGTTATTTTACTTAAAAACAGTACTTTTCAAAAGTGAAGAGACAGGATAAACATTGAATTTAGAAGATATTAGTGTGCAAAAGGTAAATTAAGGGTTTTCTAACAGTTTACTGATAGCATTTAAGATTTTTTATTGAAAATATCAATATCGTTATCGCTAGTATCGGAATTTTGGATTTATCGATTTATCAGTTAACGCCTTATCGGGCGATAAATTTATCGCCAGTTATCGATTATCGGTTATCGCCGATAAGGTTATCGTAATCTATTTATCGGTTATCGTGATAATTTTTTTCGTTATCGCGCCCACCTGTCATACCTGAGATAGGTAAAATTTGTGTATCCTACTGTTGTGTAAAGCTTGCAGTCCCCCCATTTTATTTTATCAGCCGCCACTGATTACAAGGGAATTGGGTCCCTTGTAAAGAACGGTGGTCTAGACCAGAGGTTCTCAAACTTTTTGGCCTGCGACCCCTCCAAATAATTTTGAAAGGCTTGCGACCCCCCACCCTTACCAAAGCATTTCTGACAATCTGACACATTTACATTCTTTGTCTTTTATTTTCTCTCATACACACACACACACACACACACACACACACACACACACACACACACACACACACACACACACACATAGGTAGAGGCGTATTGCTCCGTATCATAACAATCTAAATATAATATATTTGGTAAAACATTATGAATACTTGAATGATACCGTAATCAGTGCAATCTATATCCTATATTCTTGCTTTAGACGCATCGAAAAAATAAGTAACCTAAATAAAGTTTAGACTTGTGATGTGGATTTGTAATGCATTAACAAGGGTCGGGCAGCGATGATACAAGTAGCCTACGTCTGTATAGCTATGGACGTGTGAGCGTGGCGGTGAGGGCTTGGCGGAAAGGGGAGGGAGGACAAAGGATCAACTCTTTTCTCAGTCAGATTATGTAACTAGTAATCTTTGATTAGCAATTTATTAAAGCCTAGGAAGGTATAATCATTGTTTTGTTTTATACTGATAATATATATAAAAGAATAATAAAAAATATGAATATTGTGCATTTTGCACAGTCTAGAAATCTCATGACCCCTCAGAAGACTTTCGCGACCCCGAGTTTGAGAACCCCTGGTCTAGACTCTAGACTACGCCAGGCCATTCTGTAGTCGCACAATCAAATCCCTCTCACTCATAGGGATTTTTCACTTACACATGCGGGGAGTTACTGTTCCACTTGAGGAAGGGGGTGGGCTGTGTTAGGTTCCATCTATACCCAAAGATCGGTCTCTGAGCTCAGGTATTTTTTCCGGGAAGGTAAAAGCTGGATATTGCATGTCCAACGCGTGATCTGGCCGTGGGTGAATGACAGGTATGGCAGCCCAAGTCAAGGTAGATCATAAATATAATATATACAGGTGGGCAATATTGACACTGTTGCTCAGGAAGTAAACATAAGGCTGGTGCAGTGCAGACAGATAGATAGATAGATATTTATTGACCACAGCAGTATAAATTCAACATAATATAATTAATAAATAGACAAAACACATTATGTCTAAAAATGAAACTTTCCCACAAATTTGAGTAACAAACTAGTCCAAAATAAAAAAGAAAAAAGAAAGTTAGACAGACAACAGCACGCCGCAACACTGGGTCAGGGACAGGCCGGCACGCGGGTTTAGACGAGGCCACCGTGAGAAAAGGCCTGATGGTGATGGAACAGCACGCCGCAACACTGGGTCAGGGACAGGCCGGCACGCGGGTTTAGACGAGGCCACCGTGAGAGAAGGCCTGATGATGATGGATCACCCGTGACGTCACACCATCTAGTTCTCACCGCTCCGCTCCCCGTACAAGTTTACCTACCTAATATAATGTTTATCAGTATAAAATATATACTGTTATCTTCGGAAATGTTTGTTCTATAATATTATCAAATAAAAAACCGTAAAACACAAAAGAAATGGCATTATGAGACTTTCAAGAAATATGCATTAACTTAAACTCTTCGCCATTTAATATTTTGCGAGAAAACTTTTTACATGGAGAATATCAATAGAAGCGGAATTTAATTAGCTTTCCATTGATATATTTACTTTAGTGATAAATGAATTAGCAGCATGCATAAATTAGCGTTAACTAAATATAAAAAATCATGAAATCGGGTAATTTCCTACCTAATATATGTTTATCAGTATAAAATATATACTGTTATCTTCGGAAATGTTTGTTCTATAATATTATTAAATAAAAAACCGTAAAACACACAAAAGAAATGCCATTATGAGACATTCAAGAAATATGCATGAACTTAAACTCCAAGCCATTTAATATTTTGCGCGAAAACATTTTACATGGATAATATCAATAGAAGCGGAATTTCAATAGCTTTCCATTGATATATTTTGCTTTCTGATAAATGAATTAGAACCATGCATAAATTAGCGTTAATTAAATAAATAACCTCATCAAACGGGAAAAATTACCCGATTTCATGATGTTATTTACTTAGTTATCGCTAATTTATGCATGCTGCTAATTCATTTATCACTAAACGAAATATATCAATGGAAAGCTAATTAAATTCCGCTTCTATTGATATTCTCCATGTAAAAAGTTTTCTCGCAAAATATTAAATGGCGAAGAGTTTAAGTTCATGCGTATTTCTTGAAAGTCTCATGCCATTTCTTTAGTGTGTTTTACGGTTTTTTATTTGATAATATTATAGAACAAACGTTTCCGAAGATAACAATATATCTTTTATACTGATAAACATTATGTTAGGTAGGTAAACTTGTACGGGGAGCGGAGCGTTGAAGAAAAGATGGTTTGGAAGTCACGTGGATTCATCAGGCTTCTCACGGCCTGGTTTTAGGGCCAGGAAGTTTTGGTAAAGATTCGTTTTATCCCCCTTTCTTTTTTTTAAAATATTTCGTGTTTCGGTTTTGATTTGTAAATAAAACAAATTTTTTTTGGGAAAATAATTCTTTTTTTTAAATCATTATTTATTTTTAACCCCTTGTACAAGAGAAAAGAAAAACCAGATATTAAAACATCAAAATCTATCAGAAAATTATTAAATAAAAAAGGAAGAGGCGAGGAAATTTTTAAAATTCGTTTTCGTCTTCATCATTAAAGGTTTTAGGCAACTTTGATGTAAAAACATTTTGTGTGTGTGTTGTGTGTGTGTTTTCCGTCTGTTCCTACCCTGAAAAGCACAGAAACCGCTGGGGTTTGTGGCTGGGCAGGGTAGGACTGTTGATTGAACAAGCCGGGGATGAGATCTGACGGGGTTTCTGTACGAGGCGGGAGGGAACACACACACACACACACTTCTCTCTCTCTCTCTCTCTCTCTCTTCTCGTCTCTCTCCTCTCCTCTCTCTCCCTCTTATATGAAATCAGCCATAATTCCCCCTTTTTCCATCAGTTTTTCTTCTCCCCTGCCTCTCTCTCTCTCTCTCTGCCTCTCTCTCTCCTCTCTCTCTCTCTCTCTCCCTCTCTCCTCTCTCTCTCTCTCTCCTCTCTCTCTCTCTCTCTCTCTCTCTCTCTCTCTCTCTCTCTCTCTCTCTCTCTCTCATCCTCTCTCTTCCTCCTTTCTCTCCCCTTCTCTCTCTCTCTCTCTCTCTCTCTCTCTCTCTCTCTCTCTCTCCTCTCTCTCTCTCTCTCTTCTCTCTCTCTCTCTCTCTTCCTCTCTCTCTTCCTTTTCTTCTCTCTCTTCTCTCTCTCTCTCTCTCTCTCTCTCTCCTCTCTTCTCTCTTGGTCCAGCTTGAACCTTTAACCGCATTATACGTCTCATGGGATTTGTACGCTCTTTTGGCATGTTTATGTTACTTTCTAGTTGTGCATTTGCATGTGCTAACTTCATCTAACGATTATGCATGTGCTATTAAATTCTGTTCTATTGGTATTCCATGTAGTGTTTCTGCAAAATCTTAAATGTCGAAGCAGTTTGTTGTTCATGAGTATTGTCTAGGTCTCATGCATTTCTGGTGGTGTTTTAACGTTTCTATTGTAGATTTTAGGTGTGAGTGACATATGGTCTATCGTGAGCATTTGTTAGGGTAGGTGAACTTGGTAGGTGGAGGAGGTGTGTGATGTGGTGTGGACGTCCGGTCTAGTTTGACAGTGTTCTGGTCGGTGGCCTCGGTTTAGAGGCATGGGAAGCAGTGTTTGTGGTGAAAGATTCAGTTTATGGCAGGCATGTCTGTGTGGTTAACGTTCTAAGTTAGTGTTTGAGGCATTTGGTGTGGTGGAGTTGTTAGGGTGAATAAGTCAGGTTTGTGTGTGTTGTTGTTGTGGAGGAAGTGTTGTGTGTTGGATTGTTTGTGGATGCAGTTTTTTGGTGGTGGACGTCGGCCTTAGTGGGAGCATGATACAGGCTGAGTGGTAGGAACTCAATCTAGTGGGAGCAATGATTGTAATGGTGGGGGAACGATCTGTCTATGAAGTTTTGGTGTGTAGCATCGTTCTAGGCTGTGAGGCAAGTTGTGGGTGTAGACGTCTGTCTGGTGTGGTGCTAGTGTTGTGTGTGGTGTCGGACCGTCTGTCTCAGGGTTGGAGGCAGATCTGTTCGTGGCGGCTGGGGTTGCTGTGGGTGGGGCAGTGTTGTGGTGGTGTGGAGCTGGTCTAGTGTGGGGCCTACGCTGGGTGCGTGTAGCGAGGCACAACAGTCTGGTGTGAGGCAGTGTGTGGTGTGTGGGACCCAGTCTAGGATGGGAGGCAGTTGTGGTGGTGTGGACGTCTGGTCTAGGTTGAGGCGTGTCTGTGGTGGTGGTGCTCTGTCTGTCTAGGGTTGGACGCAGTGTTGTGGTCGTGTGGACGTCTGGTCTGCGGTGTAGGCAGTGTCTTGGTGTGTGGACTCTGGTTAGGGTGTGGAAGCAGTGTGTGGTGGTGGTGACGTCTGGTCTGGGTTGTGGAGGCAGTGTTGTGGTGTTTCGACGTCTGTCTAGGTGCTGGAGGCATCTCTCGTGGTGGTTGGTGGGACGTCTGTCTGGGTCTTATGCGTGTGGTGGTCTGGTCAGGTTGGAGGCAGTGTTGTGGTGGAGCACCTCGGTCTAGGGTGTGGAGGCAGTGTTGTGGTGGTGACGTCTGGTCTAGGGTGTGGAGCAGTTGTGGTGGTGTGGGACGTCTGGTCTAGGTGGGAGGCAGTGTTGTGGTGGTGGTGGACGTCTGGTCTAGGGTGTGGAGGCAGTGTTGTGGTGGTGGTGGACGTCTGGTCTAGGGTGTGGAGGCAGTGTTGTGGTGGTGGTGAGACGTCTGGTCTAGGGTGTGGAGGCAGTGTTGTGGTGGTGTGGACGTCTGGTCTAGGGTGTGGAGGCAGTGTTGTGGTGGTGGTGGGACGTCTGGTCTAGGGTGTGGAGGCAGTGTTGTGGTGGTGGGGACGTCTGGTCTAGGGTGTGGAGGCAGTGTTGTGGTGGTGGTGGGACGTCTGGTCTAGGGTGTGGAGGCAGTGTTGTGGTGGTGGTGAGACGTCTGGTCTAGGGTGTGGAGGCAGTGTTGTGGTGGTGGTGGGACGTCTGGTCTAGGGTGTGGAGGCAGTGTTCTGGTGGTGGTGGACGTCTGGTCTAGGGTGTGGAGGCAGTGTTGTGGTGGTGGTGGGACGTCTGGTCTAGGGTGGAGGCAGTGTTGTGGTGGTGGTGGAACGTCTGGTCTAGGGTGTGGAGGCAGTGTTGTGGTGGTGGTGGGACGTCTGGTCTAGGGTGTGGAGGCAGTGTTGTGGTGGTGGTGGGACGTCTGGTCTAGGGTGTGGAGGCAGTGTTGTGGTGGTGGTGGGACGTCTGGTCTAGGGTGTGGAGGCAGTGTTGTGGTGGTGGTGGGACGTCTGGTCTAGGGTGTGGAGGCAGTGTTGTGGTGGTGGTGGTGGGACGTCTGGTCTAGGGTGTGGAGGCAGTGTTGTGGTGGTGGTGGGACGTCTGGTCTAGGGTGTGGAGGCAGTGTTGTGGTGGTGGTGGACGTCTGGTCTAGGGTGTGGAGGCAGTGTTGTGGTGGTGGTGGGACGTCTGGTCTAGGGTGTGGAGGCAGTGTTGTGGTGGTGGTGGGGACGTCTGGTCTAGGGTGTGGAGGCAGTGTTGTGGTGGTGGTGGGACGTCTGGTCTAGGGTGTGGAGGCAGTGTTGTGGTGGTGGGAGACGTCTGGTCTAGGGTGTGGAGGCAGTGTTGTGGTGGTGGTGGGACGTCTGGTCTAGGGTGTGGAGGCAGTGTTGTGGTGGTGGTGGACGTCTGGTCTAGGTGTGTGGAGGCAGTGTTGTGGTGGTGGGGACGTCTGGTCTAGGGTTGGAGGCAGTGTTTGTGGTGGTGGGACATCTGGTCTAGGGTGTGGAGGCAGTGTTGTGGTGGTGGTGGGACGTCTGGTCTAGGGTGTGGAGGCAGTGTTGTGGTGGTGGTGGACGTTGGTCTAGGGTGTGGAGGCAGTGTTGTGGTGGTGGGACGTCTGGTCTAGGGTGTGGAGGCAGTGTTGTGGTGGTGGTGGGACGTCTGGTCTAGGGTGTGGAGGCAGTGTTGTGGTGGTGGTGAGACGTCTGGTCTAGGGTGTGGAGGCAGTGTTGTGGTGGTGGTGAGGACGTCTGGTCTAGGGTGTGGGGAGGCAGTGTTGTGGTGGTGGGACGTCTGGTCTAGGGTGTGGAGGCAGTGTTGTGGTGGTGGTGGGACGTCTGGTCTAGGGTGTGGAGGCAGTGTTGTGGGGTGGTGGACTCTGGTCTAGGTGTGGAGGCAGTGTTGTGGTGGTGGGACGTCTGGTCTAGGGTGTGGAGGCAGTGTTGTGGTGGTGGTGGGACGTCTGGTCTAGGGTGTGGAGAGCAGTGTTGTGTGGTGGTGAGACGTCTGGTCTAGGGTGTGGAGGCAGTGTTGTGGTGGTGGTGGGACGTCTGGTCTAGGGTGTGGAGGCAGTGTTGTGGTGTGTGGGACGTCTGGTCTAGGGTGTGGAGGCAGTGTTGTGGTGGTGGTGGTGGGTTGGTCTAGGGTGTGGAGCAGTGTGTGTGGTGGTGGTGGGACGTCTGGTCTAGGGTGTGGAGGCAGTGTTGTGGTGGTGGTGGGACGTCTGGTCTAGGGTGTGGAGGCAGTGTTGTGGTGGTGGTGGGACGTCTGGTCTAGGGTGTGGAGGCAGTGTTGTGGTGGTGGTGGGACGTCTGGTCTAGGGTGTGGAGGCAGTGTTGTGGTGGTGGTGGGACGTCTGGTCTAGGGTGTGGAGGCAGTGTTGTGGTGGTGGTGAGACGTCTGGTCTAGGGTGTGGAGGCAGTGTTGTGGTGGTGGTGGGACGTCTGGTCTAGGGTGTGGAGGCAGTGTTGTGGTGGTGGTGGACGTTGGTCTAGGGTGTGGAGGCAGTGTTGTGGTGGTGGGAGTACTGGTCTAGGGTGTGGAGGCAGTGTTGTGGTGGTGGTGGGACGTCTGGTCTAGGGTGTGGAGGCAGTGTTGTGGTGGTGGTGGGACGTCTGGTCTAGGGTGTGGAGGCAGTGTTGTGGTGGTGGTGGGACGTCTGGTCTAGGGTTGGAGGCAGTGTTGTGGTGGTGGTGAGAAGTCTGGTCTAGGGTGTGGAGGCAGTGTTGTGGTGGTGGGGGACGTCTGGTCTAGGGTGTGGAGGCAGTGTGTGTGGTGGTGGTGAGACGTCTGGTCTAGGGTGTGGAGGCAGTGTTGTGGTGGTGGTGGGACGTCTGGTCTAGGGTGTGGAGGCAGTGTTGGTGGTGGTGGTGGGACGTCTGGTCTAGGGTGTGGAGGCAGTGTTGTGGTGGTGGTGGGACGTCTGGTCTAGGGTGTGGAGGCAGTGTTGTGGTGGTGGTGGGACTCTGGTCTAGGGTGTGGAGGCAGTGTTGTGGTGGTGGTGGGACTCTGGTCTAGGGTGTGGAGGCAGTGTTGTGGTGGTGGTGGACGTCTGGTCTAGGGTGTGGAGGCAGTGTTGTGGTGGTTGGTGGGACGTCTGGTCTAGGGTGTGGAGGCAGTGTTGTGGTGGTGGTGAGACGTCTGGTCTAGGGTGTGGAGGCAGTGTTGTGGTGGTGGTGGGACGTCTGGTCTAGGGTGTGGAGGAGTGTTGTGGTGGTGGTAGGGACGTCTGGTCTAGGGTGTGGAGGCAGTGTTGTGGGTGGTGGACGTCTGGTCTAGGGTGTGGAGGCAGTGTTGTGGTGGTGGGACGTCTGGTCTAGGGTGTGGAGGCAGTGTGTGTGGTGGTGGGACGTCTGGTCTAGGGTGTGGAGGCAGTGTTGTGGTGGTGGTGAGACGTCTGGTCTAGGGTGTGGAGGCAGTGTTGTGGTGGTGGTGGGCAGTTGGTACTAGGGTGTGGAGGCAGTGTTGTGGTGGTGGTGGGACGTCTGGTCTAGGGTGTGGAGGCAGTGTTGTGGTGGTGGTGGGACGTCTGGTCTAGGGTGTGGAGGCAGTGTTGTGGTGGTGGTGGGACGTCTGGTCTAGGGTGTGGAGGCAGTGTTGTGGTGGTGGTAGGACGTCTGGTCTAGGGTGTGGAGGCAGTGTTGTGGTGGTGGTGAGACGTCTAGTCTAGGGTGTGGAGGCAGTGTTGTGGTGGTGGTGGGACGTCTGGTCTAGGGTGTGGAGGCAGTTTGTGGTGGTGGTGGACGTCTGGTCTAGGGTGTGGAGGCAGTGTTGTGGTGGTGGTGGGACGTGTGGTCTAGGGTGTGGAGGCAGTGTTGTGGTGGTGGTGGGACGTCTGGTCTAGGGTGTGGAGGCTGTGTTTGTGGTGGTGGGACGTCTGGTCTAGGTGTGGAGGCAGTGTTGTGGTGGTGGTGGGACGTCTGGTCTAGGGTGTGGAGGCAGTGTTGTGGTGGTGGGACGTTGGTCTAGGGTGTGGAGCAGTGTTGTTGGTGGGACGTCTGGTCTAGGGTGTGAGGCAGTGTTGTGGTGGTGGTGGAGACGTCTGGTCTAGGGTGTGGAGGCAGTGTTGTGGTGGTGGTGGGACGTCTGGTCTAGGGTGTGGAGGCAGTGTTGTGGTGGTGGTGGGACGTCTGGTCTAGGTGTGGAGGCAGTGTTGTGGTTGTGGTGGGACGTCTGGTCTAGGGTGTGGAGGCAGTGTTGTGGTGGTGGTGGACGTCTGGTCTAGGGTGTGGAGGCAGTGTTGTGGTGTGGTGTGGGACGTCTGGTCTAGGGTGTGGAGGTCAGTGTTGTGGTAGTGGTGGACGTCTGGTCTAGGGTGTGGAGGCAGTGTCGTGGTGGTGGTGGACGTCTGGTCTAGGGTGTGGAGCAGTGTTGTGGTGGTGGTGGGAACGTCTGGTTAGGGTGTGGAGGCAGTGTTGTGGTGGTTGGTGGGACGTCTGGTCTAGGGTGTGGAGGCAGGTTGTTGGTGGTGGTGGGACGTCTGGTCTAGGGTGTGGAGGCAGTGTTTGTGGTGGTGGGGGACGCTGGTCTAGGGTGTGGAGGCAGTGTTGTGGTGGTGGTGGGACGTCTGGTCTAGGGTTTGGAGGCAGTGTTGGTGGTGGTGGTGGACGTCTGGTCTAGGGTGTGGAGGCAGTGTTGTGGTGGTGGTGGGACGTCTGGTCTAGGGTGTGGAGGCAGTGTTGTGGTGGTGGTGGGACGTCTGGTCTAGGGTGTGGAGGCAGTGTTGTAGTGGTGGTGGGACGTCTGGTCTAGGGTTGTGGAGGCAGTGTTGTGGTGGTGGTGAGACGTCTGGTCTAGGGTGTGGAGGCAGTGTTGCGGTGGTGGTGGGACGTCTGGTCTAGGGTGTGGAGGCAGTGTTGTGGTGGTGGTGGGACGTCTGGTCTAGGGTGTGGAGGCAGTGTTGTGGTGGTGGTGGGACTTCTGGTCTAGGGTGTGGAGGCAGTGTTGTAGTGGTGGTGGGACTTCTGGTCTAGGGTGTGGAGGCAGTGTTGTGGTGGTGGTGGACAGTCTGGTCTAGGGTGTGGAGGCAGTGTTGTGGTGGTGGTGGGACGTCTGGTCTAGGGTGTGGAGGCAGTGTTGTGGTGGTGGGACGTTGGTCTAGGGTGTGGAGGCAGTGTTGTGGTGTGGTAGGGACGTCTGGTCTAGGGTGTGGAGGCAGTGTTGTGGTGGTGGTAGGACGTCTGGTCTAGGGTGTGGAGGCAGTGTGTGGTGGTGGTGGTGGACGTCTGGTCTAGGGTGTGGAGGCAGTGTGTGGTGGTGGTGGAGACGTCTGGTCTAGGGTGTGGAGGCAGTGTTGTGGTGGTGGTGGGACGTCTGGTCTAGGGTGTGGAGGCAGTGTTGTGGTGGTGGTGGGACGTCTGGTCTAGGGTGTGGAGGCAGTGTTGTGGTGGTGGTGGGACGTCTGGTCTAGGGTGTGGAGGCAGTGTTGTGTGTGGTGGTAGGACGTCTGGTCTAGGGTGTGGAGGCAGTGTTGTGGTGGTGGTGGGACGTCCTGTCTAGGGTGTGGAGGCAGTGTTGTGGTGGTGATGGGACGTCTGGTCTAGGGTGTGGAGGCAGTGTTGTGGTGGTGGTGGGACGTCTGGTCTAGGGTGTGGAGGCAGTGTTGTGGTGGTGGGGACGTCTGGTCTAGGGTGTGGAGGCAGTGTTGTGGTGGTGGTGGACGTCTGGTCTAGGGTGTGGAGGCAGTGTTGTGGTGGTGGGAGGACGTCTGTCTAGGGTGTGGAGGCAGTGTTGTGGTGGTGGTGGGACGTCTGGTCTAGGGTGTGGAGGCAGTGTTGTGGTGGTGGTGGGACGTCTGGTCTAGGGTGTGGAGGCAGTGTTGTTGTGGTGGTGGGACGTTCTGGTCTAGGGTGTGGAGGCTGTGTTGTGGTGGTGGTAGGACGTCTGTCTAGGGTGTGGAGGCAGTGTTGTGGTGGTGGTGGGACGTCTGGTCTAGGGTGTGGAGGCTGTGTTGTGGTGGTGGTGGGACGTCTGGTCTAGGGTGTGGAGGCGTGTTGTGGTGGTGGTAGGGACGTCTGGTCTAGGGTGTGGAGGCAGTGTTGTGGTGGTGGTGAGGACGTCTGGTCTAGGGTGTGGAGGCAGTGCTGTGGTGGTGGTGGGACGTCTGGTCTAGGGTGTGGAGGCAGTGTTGTGGTGGTGGTGGGACGTCTGGTCTAGGGTGTGGAGGCAGTGTTGTGGTGGTGTGGGACGTCTGGTCTAGGGTGTGGAGGCAGTGTTGTGGTGGTGGTGGGACGTCTGGTCTAGGGTGTGGAGGCAGTGTTGTGGTGGTGGTGGGACGTCTGGTCTAGGGTGTGGAGGCAGTGTTGTGGTGGTGGTGGGACGTCTGGTCTAGGGTGTGGAGGCAGTGTTGTGGTGGTGGTGGAACGCGTGCTGCTGCTGCCGCCTAGTGTTGGTGCAGCACGTGGGTGGGTGTGGTGACGGTAGTGCTGTGTGGAGGGACCAAGGTGTGATGCCGAGTGCTGAACAGTGTCAAGGGTCGGGTGTGGGTTCCTGGAACTGTCGCCGATAGGAACACTCACCGACGTCGCCGAGTGTTCCTATTTTTCACGTCGGCGAGTGTTCCCATTACCCGTGTTTCTGCATTCAGGGATTAATTAAATACCAACAACAATCATAATAGTCAGGCTTAGGTTATGTGGTTAGGTTAGGTAGCTTCCTTTCCATATATTAAAAGTTGAACTGTTGCCGAAAATTTCAAGGTCGGCGATGTTCCAATGTCGGCGAGAATTCTGGATTGGTGTTTCGGCGAGAGTTCCTATCGGCGACAGTTCCATAAACCCGTGTGTGTCATTCACCATTGTCTTGATCACGTGCGCTGGACGGACGCTCTACCGGTGTTTGTGTTGGCGGCAGCTTGGTTGTGTTGCAGGCAGTGTTTTGTGGATTTTGGCGGGAGTGTTGCAGTGTTGTGTGGGGGGAGGATACTTGTGGATGGTGGGGGGGTTGAGGGTGAGGGATAAATGTGGGGGAGGGGAGGGTGGTGGATGATAATGGGAGGGGGGAGGTGAGATGTTACGTTTGGCGACGGGCGCCTCAGCTGGCTTTTGGTATGCAAGGTGAACTGGTATGCCACCTCCCCCCCTCCTCCTCCACACACACACACACACACACACGGAAAATTACCACGATAACGATATAGCCTCTGTGGTAGTGGTGGTAGCAGCAGTAGAGGAGTTGATAGTAGAGATTGAAGCATCGGATGGAACTACCGCGATGTGATGGTGGTGATGATTAGTGGGGTGATGTGATGTGATGTGGTGGAGGGGAGGGATGGAGGAAAACAAGAGGAGGAGTAGGGAGGCCTCAAGGGGGGAAGATGTAAGGGAAAGGAGGAGGAGGAGGAGGAAGGCAGGGCATGGCCAGGCAGCCTTGGATGACGACAAGCCTCTCATGGCTGGCATTCTTGGCATTCCTGACTGCGCCACACACACACACACACACACACCCTCCCTACCACTCCCTCCCTCTCCCTCCCTTCATGTACTACCCCATCATCCCCTTCCTCCTTGTGTGTGAATGTAGGGGGGAAAGGAAGGCAAATAATGTGAACTGATGTAAGACTATTAGAATATTCATAAGCACGACAAATAATAATAATAATAATTTTAATTTTATTCTCGCCGGAAGGCATACATACAAAAAACAAAGCGATAAGTGTTGAGGTAAGTGTAAGTAAGTAAGATAAGAGATAAGTGATAAGATAAGTGTTGCTTTCCTATGTCATTGCAATGCGTGTGTAA
>JACEEZ010008841.1:172500-187500 GCA_016584305.1 Chionoecetes opilio | reverse complement strand
AGTTGGTGAAACATGACCCACTATAGTCTATTTTTTTTATTATGGTCAAAATGCAGTAAGGAAGCCACGCCCCCTGCCTCCCCTTCTATTCTACGGGGCAGCTGATTGGTGCATTCCTCGTATCATCACTATCAATCACAATATCTTCACTACTTAACAGCGCGTGACCACTGGACAGAGCAATCTTCACTACAGAGGGTGACAAAATCAAAAATCCCTCTGTAGTGAAGATTGCTCTGTCCAGTGGTCACGCGTTGTTAAGTAGTGAAGATAATTGTGATTGGTAGTGATGATACGAGGAATGCACCAATCAGCTACTCCGTAGAATAGAAGGGGAGGCAGGGGGCGTGGCTTCCTTAATGCATTTTGACCATAATAAAAAAAATAGACTATAAGTGACTTAAGTGTATACCCTTGGTGAACCCATGTTGTGAATAATTTATTAAACTATACTTCTCTAAATAATTTAATAACACTATTCTTTTCTTGTGTTATAGTCAGTAATATTTGAGGGCAGTGCATGGTATTACAACAGGAACTTTGCTTTGCCTTGCTCGTGGTATATAAATGACATGATGGTGTGATATAATAATAATAATAATGATAATTTTATTCTCACCCGAAGGTATACAGGGTAAACAGCAACACTATATAGACATGAGGGAATGAACTCAACCCCTTCACGCCCAGATCTTTCCTGGGCTATTAAAAATTTGTCTTTTGTCGAGCCATAGAATTACGAAAAGTAACTAAATAAACCAAATTAGTTAGTGGACAAGGATACTAAACAGGTCATATCTGTTTATATTCACTAAAAATCATCTAATTGTGGTCAAATTACGATGGAAATTACGATCTGGGTCTCAAGGGATTAAGTAATAAAGCAAATAAAAAGATAATATAAACATGAATATGCATCTTATACTGTTCAACGCAAGACATAACATTACAGTCCCCTCATTTCAAAGTATTTAACCCCTTGAGACCCACAGCGTAATTTTTATTGTAATTTGGATACCATTAGACAATTTTAATGAATATAAGCAATATGTTAATAGATATGACCTGTTTAATATCCTTGCCCACTAGATAATTTGGTATAATAAGTTACTTTTCGTAGTTTTATGGCTAACAACAGACGATTTTATATAGCAAAGGAAAGATCTGGGCGTGAAGGGGTTAAGTACTAAAGCAAATAAAAAGATAATATAATATGCATCTAATACTGTTCAACGCAGGACCTAGCATTACATTCCCCTCATTTCAAAGTATTTAATTAACAACGCAGGACATAACATTACATTCCCCTCATTTCAAAGTATTTAATTAACAACGCAGGACATAACATTACATTCCCCTCATTTCAAAGTATTTAATTAACAACGCAGGACATAGCATTACATTCCCCTCATTTCAAAGTATTTAATTAACAACGCAGGACATAGCATTACATTCCCCTCATTTCAAAGTATTTAATTAACAACGCAGGACATAACATTACATTCCCCTCATTTTAAAGTATTTAATTAACAACGCAGGACATAACATTACATTCCCCTCATTTCAAAGTATTTAATTAACAACGCAGGACCTAGCATTACATTCCCCTCATTTCAAAGTATTTAATTAACAACGCAGGACATAACATTACATTCCCCTCATTTTAAAGTATTTAATTAACAACGCAGGACATAACATTACATTCCCCTCATTTTAAAGTATTTAATTAACAACGCAGGACATAGCATTACATTCCCCTCATTTCAAAGTATTTAATTAACCTTTTCACGCCCAGATTTTTCTTTTGCTATAAATAATTTTGTGTTGTTAGCCATAAAATTACGAAAAGTAACTGAATATACCAAATTAGTTAGTGGACAAACGGGTCATATCTATAACATATTGCTTATATTCACTAAAAATCGTCTAATGGCACCCAAATTACGATGGAAATTACGTTCTGGGTCTCAAGAGGTTAAGTTCATTCCTGTTGTTGTCTTCTCTGTATTGCCTTCGGGTGAGAATACAATTATTATTATTATTTCCACGTGTCTTGCCGGTGGTGTGAGGAGAGGGCTGGCGGTGGCGGTGGTGGTGGTGGTGGGCTGTGTGTAGGCTCGGGGCAGAGGAGGGAGGGGGGGAGGCCTAGGAGAGAGGGGGGAGGCCTAGGCTGGGGGGGAGGGAGGGTGAAGGCCGCTGGGAGAATATACCGCAGGAATGTGTGGCATGTGATACCCCTCCTCCTCCTCCTCTTCCTACTACTCCTCCTGCCTTTGCCCATCTGTCTCCTCCACTCCTCCAGCCATTCCTTCCCTCTCCCCTCCTTCCCTCCTCCTCCCCTCCTCCCCTCCTCCCCTCCTCCTCCTCCTCCTCCTCCTCCTCCTCCTCCTCCTCCTCCTCCTCCTCCTCCTCTTCCCCTTCCCCTTCCCCTTCCCCTTCCTCCTCCTCCTCCTCCTCCTCCTCCTCCTCCTCCTCCTCCTCCTCCTCCTCCTCCTCCTCCTCCTCCCCCCCCCTCCTCCCGTGGCTCCGTCAGGTGTGGAAGTAGTGTGTCAGGTGTCAGACGTTGTTAGTGTCTTGCCTTTAGCTGAGTGAGTGTGGCCCGATGTGCCTCTCCAGGGTGTGGCAGGGTGGTACAGGGTGTGGCATGGTGCAGTACAGGGTGTGGCGGGGGGCAGTACAGGGTGTGGCAGGGAGCAGTACAAGGTGTGGCAGGGAGCGTACAGGGTGTGGCAGGGACAGTACGGGGTGTGCAGGGGACGGTACAGGGTATGGCAGGGAGCAGTACAGGGTGTGGCAGGGGCAGTACAGGGTCGGCAGGAGCAGTACAGGGTGTGGCAGGGGCAACAGGGTGCGGCAGGGAGCAGTACAGGGTGTGGCAGGGAGCAGTACAGGGTGTGGCAGGGAGCAGTACAGGGTGGGCAGGGCATACAGGGTGGGCAGGGGCAGTACAGGGTGTGGCAGGGAGCAGTACAGGGTGTGCGGCAGGGTGCAGACATACAGGTGGTACAGGGTGTGGCAGGGGGAGCAGTACAGGTGTGGCAGGGCAGTACAGGGTTGACAGGGTTGTCAGGAGTGCAGGGTGACAGGGTGTGGCAGGGACCAGTACAGGGTGTGGCAGGGCAGCAGGTGGGAGGGTGGTACAGGGTGTGGCAGGGGGCAGTACAGGGTGTGGCAGGGAGCAGTACAGGGTGTGGCAGGGGGCAGTACAGGGTGTGGCAGGGAGCAGTACAGGGTGTGGCAGGGGGCAGTACAGGGTATGGCAGGGAGCAGTACAGGGTGTGGCAGGGAGCAGTACAGGGTGTGGCAGGTACAGTACAGGGTGTGGCAGGGAGAGTACAGGGTGTGGCAGGGGGCAGTACAGGGTGTGGCAGGGAGCAGTACAGGGTGTGGCAGGGACAGTACAGGGTGTGGCAGGGGCAGTACAGGGTGTGGCAGGGCGTACAGGTGTGGGGGCAGTACAGGGTGTGGCAGGGAGCAGTACAGGGTGTGGCAGGAGGCAGTACAGGGTGTGGCAGGGAGCAGTACAGGGTGTGGCAGGAGGCAGTACAAGGTGTGGCAGGGAGCAGTACAGGGTGTGGCAGGGAGCAGTACAGGGTGTGGCAGGGAGCAGTACAGGGTGTGGCAGGGTGGTACAGGGTGTGGCAGGGAGCAGTACAGGGTGTGGCAGGGGATTACAGGTGGCAGGGCATGAGGTGTGGCAGGGGCAGTACAGGGTGGTACAGGTGTGGCAGGACAGTACAGGGTGTGGCAGGGAGCAGTACAGGGTGGGAGGGTGGTACAGGGTGTGCAGGGTGTGGCAGGGAGCAGTACAGGGTGTGGCAGGGGCAGTACAGGGTGTGGCAGGGGGCAGTGTAGGGTGTGGCAGGGGCAGTACAGGGTGTGGCAGGGTGGTACAGGGTGTGGCAGGGACCAGTACAGGGTGTGGCAGGGGGCAGTACAGGGTGTGGCAGGGTGTGGCAGGGAGCAGTACAGGGTGTGGCAGGGGGCAGTACAGGGTGTGGGAGGGTGGTACAGGGTGTGGCAGGGTTGTACAGGGTGTGGCAGGGAGTAGGCTATGTTGATGTACGTAATACCAAGTCTTCTTCGCTGTTAACTCCTTCACGCCCAGATCTTTCCTTTCCTATATAAAATCGTCTGTTAGCCATATAATTACAAAAACTAACGCAATATACCAAAATTTACTAGTGGACAAGGATACTAAACAGGTCATATCTATAAAATATTGCTTATACTCACTAGAAATTGTCTGATGGTAGCCAAATTGCAATGGAAATTAAGTTGTGGGTCTCAAGGGTTAATAATTCGTGTCCTAAATGTTTTCCACAGCTTTTTTTAATATTTTCAATAACTTATTTATATTTTTTACTATTCTTACATTAGCTTGTCATGGTATTGACTCCCACGTTCCGTTACTCCATGAACCTATTCCTGCCTGTTTCTGTCCTAACAATCTAAAGGAATAGAATATAAACACATTGCTTTGAGTATTAATTAACCAGGTCATGTACTAACTTTTTTAGAGGCATACTTATATCTTATTATCTTATCTCTTATCTCTTTCCTATTTCTATGCCACTGTCTTGCTGCCTAGCACTCCGCACCTTTTTATTTTATTATCTATTTAATTAAACTGTTATTAATCACACAGATGATATAAAAGGTAGCTAAGTTATGGCATAGACCACTGTATACCTGCAGCTGCATACGCGACAATGTTTTGAGTTGCGGGGCTGCATAGGGGCCTGCGGGGCGCCCGACAAAGAGATATAGTGGTCTATGGACTATCATATAGACTGGTTTATCAGTATATGTATATGCTATACGTACTGTAATCTTCGTAAATGTTTGTTCTATAATATTATCAAATAAAAAACAGTAAAACACGCTAAAGAAATGCCATTTCGAGACTCTGAAGAAATATGCATGAACTTAATATTCACTTCAACTCTTCGCCATTTAAAACTTTGCTAGTCAACTTTTATCATGAAAGGTGTCAATAGAAGCGCAATTTTATTAGCTTTCCATTGATATATTTCGTTTTCTGATAAATGAATTAGAACCATGCATAAATTAGCGTTAAATAAATAAATAAAATCATCAATCGGGTAATTTTCCCGATTGATGATGTTATTTATTTACTTATATATTTCTTTTTCTGATAAATGAATTAGCACCATGTATAAATTAGCGTTAACTAAATAAATAACCATCAATCGGGAAAATTACCCGATTGATGATTTTATTTATTTATTTAATGCTAATTTATGCATGGTTCTAATTCATTTATCAGAAAACGAAATACACCAATGGAAAGCTAATAAAATTGCGCTTCTATTGATACCCTTCATGATAAAAGTTGACTCGCAAAGTTTTAAGTGGCGAAGAGTTGAAATGAATCAGTGTCTCGTAATGGCATTTCTTTAGCGTGTTTTACTGTTTTTTATTTGATAATATTACAGAACAAACATTTACGGAGATTACAGTATATCATATATACTGATAAACCAGTCTATATGATAGGCCATAGACCACTATATATCTTTGTCAGGCTATGCAGCCTGGCAATTTCAAAACATTGTCGCGCGAACAGTCCGGTGAGGCAATAAACATTCCCCTAAGGGATTGTGTATATTTGTGTTTGAACCAGTCTGTTGGCACATTTCTCACCCCTTTCATGGATGGATTAATTCTTCTCATTCTTTTCTGTATCAACATTACTATTTATGAACCAATTTCTGCTGGTTTGTGTTGAATCCAAGTTAACCCCTTGAGCCCAGAACGTAATTTCCATTGTAATTTGGGTACCATTAGACGATTTTAATTAATATAAACAATATACTATAGCTATGACCTGTTTAGTATCCTTGTCCACTATCTAATTTGGTATATTCAGTTACTTTTCGTACTTTCATGGCTAACAACGGACGATTTTATGTAGCAAAGGAAAGATCTGGGCGTGAAGGGGTTCAGCTCCAGCATGAGAGGAACTACCACGTGTAAGTCTTGCGATCTTTTGTAGCTTCCTGATGTTCTTATGTGTAGTGTTGTCACGTAACGCGCTGCTCTTTACAGTTTTCAATGGTAATTTCCTTTGATCATGAATAATAGTGGACCTAATAAGGAGCCTTGAAGAAGCTCACGTGCAGTAGGCTGATGACTTGTTTGTTAACCCCTTCACGCCCAGATCTTTCCTTTGCTATATGAAATCGTATGTTGTTAGCCATGAAATTATGAAAAAGTAATTAAATATACCATGTAAGTCAGTTGTCAAGGATACTAAACAGGTCATATCTATAAAACATTGCTTATATTCACTAAAATCGTCTAATGGTACCCAAATTACAATGAAAATTACGTTCAGGGCCTCGAGGGGTTAATAATGGTTGTGTGTATTCATCTAGTTGTATTTTACAGGGCCAGAGCAATGCTCGTGTGGCCCCGTCTCCATATCAACATTTTTATCATTCATCCTTAGTGCTTTGTGTTGGCCGAAGCCAGCACCCCGGAGAGCAGGTCACAAACCCCGGCTAACACCCGGTACCCATTCACTGCTGGGTGGACAGGGGCTAGGGTTTTAAGGAAACAACCCATCTGTTTCCGCTCCGTCCGGGGATCGAACCCGGGACTTCTCGGTTGTGAACCGAGCGTGCTTCCCCTACACCACGGAGTACCCCATGTGTGGCAGGGTGTGTGTGTGTGTGTGTGTGTGTGTGTGTGGTGTGTGTGTGTGTGTGTGTGTGTGTGTGGCACCGCTCTCAAACTCATTACAACACACTTGCGAGGAATGCTCTCAATTATCGTGGTATGCGTGTTTGTTTGGGGGGGAGGGGAGGGGGGCGTGTAGAAGTATCCCCCCCACACATACACTCACGATACGATCACGGAGACGGAATAAGAGCGGCAATGGTCTCTTAACATCCTGGATTTAAGAATGGAGGAGGAGGAGAAGCTCTTCTCATCTCATTCTTTCAATATCACAATCTCTTTACAAGTCATCCTCCCCCCCTCACCTTTCCCCCTACCCTTGCCCCCTTCCCCTTCCCCTTCCCCTTCTCCTTCTCCCTGCCTTACCTTCCCTCGGGTCCTCATCGTCATTCCCCAATAACCATTGTGGGGCTTGGCATGTTTTGGTCTATGTGAGGAGAAGGAGGAGGATGTAATAATTTTATTGAAGTAATAATTAATCTGGCAATGTCTATCATATTGTTATGTCTTGTAGTAAATTTTGTCTAATTTGTGTTTTTTAAGGAATATCTGGAAGTATCATGTCATTGTGAATTGGCTGAAATAGGGACTTCTAATCATCGTAACTGAAAACTGACTCCAGATTCGTGTTCAGCAAGCCCGAAAACTGCTAGGAGCAAATTTTCATGCATATGTATTTAAAAAAAATATTGTAAATTTTGCAAGGGCAAAATTCCCTTGCCTTCCCTTGCAAAATTTGCAATATTTGAAAAAAATTAGATTTGTTGAAAATTTGTTCCTAGCAGTTTTCGGGCTTGCTGAACACGAATATGGTATCAGTTTTCAGTTACAATGATTATAAGTCCTTATTTCAGGCCCCTTGCAAAATTTGCAATATTTTTTGAAAAATAGATTTGTTTTGAAAATTTGTTCCTAGCAGTTTTCGGGCATGCTGAACACGAATCTGGAGTCAGTTTTAAGTTCTAATGATTAGAAGTCCCTATTTCAGCCAATTCACAATGACATGATACTTCCAGATATTCCTTAAAAAACACAAATTAGACAAAACTTACTACAAGACATAACAATGTGATAGGCATTGTTAGATTAATTATTACTTCAATAAAATAATTAATATTATTAGTATTTTCAGTATTAGTATTATTATTATTAATCCCTATTTGAGCCACCCATGCGATTGTCAAAGTAGGTACTTATAAAACCTAGGAATACTAAAGCAATCCTGTGGGACTTATAATGCCCTCCTGTGACTCCTGTAGGATGCGTGAAGGAGCGAAGAGGCCCGTGAAGGACTCTGAAGGATTGTATACAAAGCGAAGGATAATTTTTTTAAAAATAGTTCTTCTCCTCCCATTTTCCTGCCTAAGGACATACTCCTGCATATGTGTACTTATAATTATAGTATAAATACCATGGTTTTGATGAGTACAAGTAATACAATCTGTGCTGTTTTGTCATATTTGAGTGACTTATTATTGTATGGAGGGGCTAGAGGTAACCATCTGATAATTCGGACTTTCGGCTAATTCGACCCAGGTCTCCCCCCAATTAGTTCGAATTAGAGAGGGTTTACTGTAGTCCAATCAGACTATATTATTCTGAGATATTTTATTATTGTACTATTCTTGTATTGATTTGAATAGCGAGAAGACTGTGGTGTTAGATGTGTGTGTGTGTGTGTGTGTGTGTGTGTGTGTGTGTGTGTGTGTGTGTGTGTGTGTGTGTGTGTGTGTGTGTGTGTGTGTGTGTGTGCCCGGGGGGATGTTTGGGTAGTGGGGCAAGGGTGGAGGGGTGGGTAGCGTGGGTATACTGTTTTTTTAAAAGAGGTGAAAAATCCTGACCCCTTGCTGTTTACTGACTGATATTTGATGCCAGGAGAAGGGAATACCACGCTTCTTCTTAATTGCAGCTGTATTTTCTCATAGTTAACCCTATTATCAGGTAAACATAGGCATCATTTTAAGCATGAGACTTTATGATATAGACTGGAATGTTCGCCTCGTTGAAAAAAAGATTATATAATGCATAAATAATAAACATTAATGAATATATATCCCACATTTATTCTTATTCATTGATTTAAATAGCGAGAAGACTGTGGTGTTAGATGTGTGTGCCCGGCGGGATGTTTGGGTAGGCAGGGGTGGAGGGGTAGGCAATGAGGCAGGGGTAGGTAGTGGGGCAGGGGTAGGTAATTGGGTAGGGGTAGGTAGTGGGGCAGCCTTGATACCCCAGCCTGGCGGTGTGTTTGCTTTGGGGAGGAACAGGCTCGGGTTTGTGTGTGTGTTTGTGTGTACATATCCTCGTGTGGGCCATTATTCCACAGATTAGGTCAAGTGGTGCCTTCTTTACGCGTCTCGGCATTCCTACCCTCCTAGATACACACACCCACCCACCCACACACACACACACACACACACACACACACACACACACACACACACACACAACACACACACACACACACACACACACAACACACACACACAACACACACACACCACACACACACACACACACACAACACACAACACACACACACACACACACACACACACACACGGATGCAGAAGGGAAGCCAAGGTTATCAGTATGTAGATGGATAAGATTTTGAACACTTATTGCCTTAACCATAGACCACTGTGTACCTGGACTACGCACGGAATATCGGCCTGTCGCACAAGGAGCTGAAGTCGGAGGGCCACTCGGATTCATATATATATATATATATACGGATCATATAGACTGGTTTATCAGTATATATGATATACTGTAATCTTCGTAAATGTTTGTTCTATAATATTAGCAAATAAAAAACAGTAAAACACGCTAAAGAAATGCCATTACGAGACTCTGAAGAAATATGCATGAACTTAATATTCACTTAACTCTTCGCCATTTAAAACTTTGCGAGTCAACTTTTATCATGAAGGGTATCAATAGAAGCGCATTTTTATTAGCTTTCCATTGCTATATTTCGTTATCTGATAAATGAATTAGAACCATGCATAAGTTAGCGTTAGATAAATAAATAAAATCATCAATCTGGTAATTTTCCCGATTGATGAAGCTATTTATTTAGTTAACGCTAATTTATACATGGTGCTAATTAATTTATCAGAAAACGAAATATATAAGTAAATAAATAACATCATCAATCGGGAAAATTACCCGATTGATGATTTTATTTATTTATTTAACGCTAATTTATGCATGGTTCTAATTCATTTATCCGAAAACGAAATAGATATATCAATGGAAAGCTAATAAAATTGCACTTCTATTGATACCCTTCAAAATAAAAGTTGACTCGCAAAGTTTTAAATGGCGAAGAGTTGAAGTGAATATTAAGTTCATGCATATTTCTTCAGAGTCTCGTAATGGCATTTCTTTAGCGTGTTTTACTGTTTTTTATTTGATAATATTATAGAACAAACATTTACGAAGATTACAGTATATCATATATACTGATAAACCAGTCTATATGATAGTCCATAGACCACTATATATCTTTGTAGGGCGCCCCGCAGGCCCCTATGCAGCCCCGCAATTCAAAACATTGTCGCGTGTGCAGCTGCAGGTATACAGTGGTCTATGCCTTAACTTAGCTACCTTTTAAGCCATTTGTATTATTAATAACTTTAAATAAATAAGAATAACAAATAAAGAAGGGAGACGGACAGGAACAAGACTAGATAGAAGGAGGGAAGAGAGGGAGAAGGATAATAATTGTTTTCTCATTTATTGGTGCCATGCTATTGTTTCCCTTCCCTTCTCTCCTTTCCCTTCCCTTCCCTTCCCTTCCCTTCCCTTCCCTACCCTACCCTACCCTACCCTACCCTACCCTACCCTACCCTACCCTACCCTACCCTACCCTACCCTACCCTACCCTACCCTTCCCTACCCTACCCTACCCTTCCCTTCCCTTCCATCCCCTCCCTACCCTACCCTACCCTACCCTACCCTACCCTACCCTACCCTACCCTACCCTTCCCTTCCCTTCCATCCCCTCCCTACCCTACCCTACCCTCCCCTCCCTCCCTCCCCTCCCCTCCCTACCCTACCCTACCCTACCCTACCCTACCCTACCCTACCCTACCCTTACCCTTCCCTTCCCTTCCATCCCCTCCCTACCCTCCCTACCCTACCCTACCTACCCTACCCTACCCTACCCTTCCCTTCCCTTCCCTTCCCTTTCCATCCCCTCCCCTCCCTTCCCCCTCCCTACCTCCCTCCCTATCCCTCCCTACCCTATACCCTACCTCCTCCCCTCCCTTCCCTTCTCTCCTTTCCTCCCTTCCCTTCCTTCCTACCCTTCCCTCCCTTCCCTTCCCTTTCCTTCCTTCACTTCCTCCCTTCCCTTCCCTTCCCTTCCTTCACTTCACTTCACTTCCTCCTCCCTTCCCTTCCTTCCTCACTTCCTTCCCTCCTTCCCTTCCTTCCTCCTTCCTTTCCTTTCCTTCCTCCCTTCCTTCCTTCCCCTCCCCCCCTCTCCTTTTCTCATTTGCAGGCGCCTTCCACTCATCTTCTTATCTAATTGAAAAATTCTGCCCATGTTTTTCGCTCAGCCTCGGTCACTTTTATGTTTGATATGTATTACTATTGGAATGTCTAATTATGAATGTGTGGCGGATCTGATGTCTCTATCTGTAACTCACCACACACACACACACACACACACACACACACACACACACACACACACACACACACACACACACACACACACACACACACACACACACACTCACACCGTAGGAACTCCGTAGTGTAAGGGTTAGCACGCTCGGCTCACAACCGAGAAGTCTCGGGTTCGATCCCCGGGCGGAGCGAAGACAGACGGGCGGTCTTCTTAAAACCCGAGCCCCTGTCCACCCAGCAGTGAATGGGTACCGGGTGTTAGCCGGAGGTTTGTGACCCGCCTCCCGGGGTGGTGACTTCGGCCAACACTAAAGATGAATGAGAAAAATAAAAATAAAAATGTTGATATGGAGACGGGGCCATACGAGCGTTGCTCTGGCCCTGTCAAATACAACTAGATGAATACACACACACACACACACACACACCACACACACACACACAGTATACATTTACTCACGTACACCAGTCACACGCACAACACACCACCAGACACACACTACGCCCCGACCACACCATACAAATCAACCACCCCTCCGCTGTAAGTTTACTACTTATTTAATGTTTTTTCATCTTAAAGTTTTTTTTGTGTTTGTTTTTTTTCAAATCACCAAAAAGCTATGGTCTTTCGTTTCACACGCTCGATTTATTTTTGTCGTTTGTATGGAGAATATCATAGAAGGGCTTGTATTCGCCCATTGATCGTTAGAGATAATGATAGCCAGCTTCGCGTCCCCATACAAGGTTTTACCTACCTAATATATGTTTATCAGTATAAAATATATACTGTTATCTTCGGAAATGTTTGTTCTATAATATTATCAAATAAAAAACCGTAAAACACACAAAGAAAATGTCATTATGAGACTTTCAAGAAATATACATTAACTTAAACTCTTCGCCATTTAATATTTTGCTCGCAAACATTTTAAATGGAGAATATCATTAGAAGCGGAGTTTAATTAGCTTTCCATTGATATATTTCGTTTAGAGATAAATGAATTAGCGGCATGCATAAATTAGCGTCAACTAAATATAAAAAATCATGAAATCGGGTAATTTCCTACCTAATATATGTTTATCAGTATAAAATATATACTGTTATCTTCGGAAATGTTTGTTCTATAATATTTTCAAATAAAAAACCGTAAAACACACTAAAGAAATGCCATTATGAGACTTTCAAGAAATATGCATGAACTTAAACTTTTCGCCATTTAATATTTTGTAAAAAAAAATTTACATGGAGAATATCAATAGAAGCGGAATTTAATTAGCTTTCCATTGATATATTTCCTTTTCTGATAAATGAATTAGAACCATGCATAAATTAGCGTTAACTAAATAAATAACATCATGAAATCGGGTAATTTACTCGATTTCATGATGTTATTTATTTAGTTAACGCTAATTTATGCATGGTTCTAATTCATTTATCAGAAAAGGAAGTATATCAATGGAAAGCTAATCAAATTCCGCTTCTATTGATATTCTCCATGTAAAAAAAAATTCACAAAATATTAAATGGCGAAAAGTTTAAGTTCATGCATATTTCTTGAAAGTCTCATAATGGCATTTCTTTAGTGTGTTTTACGGTTTTTTATTTGATAATATTATAGAACAAACATTTCCGAAGATAACAGTATATCTTTTATACTGATAAACATTATATTAGGTAGGTGAACTTGTACGGGGAGCGGAGCGGGTGGTATCCTTATGGTGTGACGTCACGGGCGATCCACCAGGCCTTATCATCTCGGTGGCCACGGTGTGTGTGTGTGTGTGTGTGTGCGCGCGGTGTGTGCGTGCGTGCGTGCGGCGTGCGTGCTATCATAAGCGCTCCTTTGTTTTAAGCTGAAGAGAGGAAATGACTAAGTGAGCTAAAAGTAAGAAATGAGTAATCGAGCGGAATGTTATATGTAGTGAGAGTGATGAGGAGTGCCGAGGAGAGGCGGGTCGGTGCGTGGACACAAAGTTAAGTAGAATGACAGTACAGTACTTCTCAAAGGTGGAATGACAGTAGTTCTTAAAGGTGGAATGAGTGCTTGAGTGGATCCAGAATAGAGTGTTGAGAGAGAGATAAACTTGCACTTGCAGTAAAAGTTTGTGGTGAGTGAGGCGATGTGGAATGAAGTATATTGTGGAGGAATGAG
This sequence comes from Chionoecetes opilio, assembly GCA_016584305.1. NCBI lineage: Eukaryota > Metazoa > Arthropoda > Malacostraca > Decapoda > Majidae > Chionoecetes > Chionoecetes opilio. The sequence continues at coordinate 174,001 of JACEEZ010008841.1, read as the reverse complement.
CCCATCTTTGAACCCGAGAAAATGGAAGAAACAGCAGGTTAATAGTTATTGTTCTCTTGTTATGATCGTTAACAGTATAAAAACGAACGATATCTTAACAAAACTATATTAAATTGAAGCGATATTAACCTGTAGTTTAGTTACACACACATAAAAATACTACGGTTTGATTTAAGCATGCAGGCAGTATTCACACTTTCATGAAGGGAAAATAATTCTGATAAAATTAAAAAAAAAAAAAAATTGATACGGCAAGCTTAGAATAGAATCTTAGGAACATATAACTTCTTGACATGTGAAAAAATAACGTTCCGACGAAAAATGTAAAAAAAAAAAAAAGTTAAACCCGATTGTATGTATTTTGAGATTTTTCTATTTTTTTCTAATGTGGGGTATGTATTTATTATTATTATTATTACTAGAGCCTTGCCTGCCTTTGCCTGCTGTCGTAAATGTCTAAGAATGATTTAAGTATGATTGAAAGACAACGTGGTGGTGGTGGTGGTGGTGTAAGGAGGGGGGAGGGGGGGTGTTGGGGGAAAGGGGAAGGGGGTGGGGTGGGGGGGAGGGGGGCAAAGCGTTGTGTTGGCGCCATGGACCAATTTTTTTGTGTACATCAAGAAGCTGCCACAGTCCCGGATCCAGGGCATTGGTCCCCCCTCCCCCCACCTCCCCACCCCTCGCCTCACATACTTAAAATATATTACATACTTTTTTTTCGCAGTCATATTTTTTTTTATCATGCAGTTGCGCCCTCTCCTCCCTTTTTTTTTTTTTTTTTTTTTTTTTTTTTTTTTGCGGCACCGTCTTCCTTGCCTCCTCCTCCTCCTCCTCCTCCTCCTCCTTCTCCTTTCTCCTTCTCCTTCTCCTCCTCCTCCTCCTCCTCCTCCTCCTCCTCCTCCTCCTCCTCCTCCTCCTCCTCCTCCTCCTCCTCCTCCTCCTCCTCCTCCTCCTCCTTTCGAGTCCCTGGCCAGCCTATATAACTAGTGATCTGCTTGGAGTGGCGGAGTCCTTCATGGGGCGCCCTGTGTGTGTGTGTATGTGTGTCAGTTTTCCATTCACATCTTAGTTTCTTCTCCTTCGTCAGTAGTTGAGAGATCAGGGCAGCCAACCGAACGCCTCTTATCTCCTGACGTGACGCTTTTGTTTATACCTATTGTTATTATTATTTTATTTACCTCGTCAGCTGATTCCGCCACCACCCACGTGCTTGTGACAGGGGGGAGGGGGGTCGCTGTGGTGGTGGTGGTAATAAGTGATAGTGGTAGTTAGGTAGTTACTTAGTATACATAGTTGTTATATAGTTAGTTGTTAGTTAAGTATTGATAGTGGTAGTTGCAACACAGATAAATAGATAGATAGTTTATGGACCACAGTTTTATGATATTTACACCTATTTGTTAGTGCCACAAGCGAATACATATACCAAATTTAACTCAAACAAGACAGTAGACTAGTAAGACTAAATGATGGACACACACACACACACATACACACATAC
>JACEEZ010008841.1:152500-162500 GCA_016584305.1 Chionoecetes opilio | reverse complement strand
GAAACATGGACAATGGACTGATGAATGGTTTGTTAGGTATGCCTTCAGTAATTAATGTTCTGCTAGTCAAGTAGGTGTAGAGCAGGACTAATGTAACATAGCCGAGTAACCTAGCAATAAGGTAAAGGCTTGTAATTGATCCCACCAGCTGCTTGGGACGGACACAGTCGTTTGAGGTAGTGTAGGAGTGAGAAAGGATTGGCTTTTGTACGCACATGTATTTTTGTGGCTTATGTCCGAGCACAAGAGGAACCAAGGTTACGGAAAGTGCAAGTACAATGTATATATGTCGGCCGATAAGTCGAGGGGGCTGTAAGTTGAACCCAAACTTTTGAGGTGTTGATTTAGATTTAGGCCTATATTCCCCACATAATTCGACCCCTTAAAGATACCACATTGTAACACAGCACAGAAGACATGGGGATGTACAAGGGTTGACTGAGGACGTCATTACTTAAACTCTCTCAGTAGGGACGGGAGGAACAGAGGAAAAAAGATGAAAGTGAAGAAATGCAGCTCAAGACCCCTGGGGAGGGACCCCAGGGACCCCACTGCCGGTGCCGGTCCCTGCTAGCTTCAGGCCGCTGCACCCTGCCCCTGCACGCTGCAACACAGGGCCAAGAATGCACCCTTGTACCAGCTGGAAATGAAGATCAGATATACCAGTGGTGACATAAGAACATAAGAAAATAAGGAAGCTACAAGAGGCCGCGAGACTTACATGAGGTAGTTCCTGTGTTACTGACTGTCTTTACAACTGTCAGCCGTCACAGCTATCGCACAGTCACCATGTCCCAAGGAGCTGACAAACCACATAGTAAAATAGGGGAGGGAGTGATGTATTGTCCTGTCATATGCTGAGCCCCAAGTCACCTGATGATGTAGTGCAGGACACCCCGCCACGTTTTGTCTTGACAGAGAAGAGAATTGGGGAGGCGGTAGCGGAGTGGTTAGCGTCTCCGACTGGCGTTCTCGGTGATCCGAGTTTGCTCCCCGAAGAAAACCAAAACCTTTCTGCATCGTCGAGTGGCCTAAGAACACCCACATGCCCTGCCCATCAACTCTACCTTCGATTGCGAGTGCATCGGAGGACACAGGGGGGCGGCATGAGCCTCTAATCACAGGCGTCACTATAAGAACCCTGCCTGCGCCACCACGGGCGAGGACCAACCATCAGAGTCCTCAAGTGAAACCTCCAGAGCCTACCATCCGAGCCCTGGGTCACCACTGCCTACAGGTGCTATAGGCACAAATGAAAAATAAAAACAAATTTAAAAAATGTATATATATATATATATATACTAATAATGAGACAAAATACATCAGTTCTGGAGGTTGTTACTTTATCACCATTTATTTTGATATGCACTTATACATTAATTTGGAAGACCTTAGTTTCATATATATTTGTCAGTAATTGTGAATCAATCAAGATACTTTTTCTCCAATATAATTTGAGAGAAGGTAGTGTGTGTTTGGTGTATGCATTCAGGATCCATGGAATACAATAGAATCAAGGATCAAAGAATAATCCGTTCCAGGCCCGCAACAAAGACCCAAGTTGCCGCCCTAAGCAAGGCATTAGCATAAGAACACAAATGTAATATGAAATCATAAATATAATTGTAAACATAATTAAAAGTCACATTATCTACCCAATGAGTACCTTAACTTTTATTTATAAGTAATTGATCAGTAGGGAAAAGAAAAAAAAAAAATCTTGCCTTAATTTTGCGTGTATGCGGGAAGGAGGGAATAATAAAGAGCCAAGGGAATAATGAAGAGGTGAAAGGCCAAGGCGTCACCCCTCCTAGGCCTCTTGGGTGACTCATCTTATTGGAGTGTCCTAAGTTTAAGGTTGTTGGTGGTTGGTGGTTTTGATCTGGCTCCATATTCATAGTAATGACAAAATTTAAGAATATATGCATGGAGAAGAGAGCTTGGCTGGAGGGGAGAACAGAACCTGGGACAGCACACAAAAACAAAGATGGTGATTGACGCGGCAAGACCAGCACACCAAGGCGTCCCCTAGCAGATATTCCACCATGTGATCTTTATTCAGTGGAATATCTTGTTTCTAATAAATCCTTGAATTTTATCACTAGTTTGCAAAGTAACTGCAGTTAGAATTTTTTCACCGCAAAGTGTAAACATGAGCAAACAAGTTCACCTGTGAGGCTCCGGAACCCAAACAAAAACCTCAAACTGATGATTTCACCTGAGCAGCAGAGCACCACTCACTATTCTTCTGCTTGTGCTCCAACATCATATTTTGTTCAAATATCTTAACTAAGCCGTCCATTGTAGAAAATATCATAATCAGGACCGTTCACAGTAGCAGGTATGGGTGTAGCTGACACAGAGATTTATTTGTTACTACCAGAAATGTTGACCTCCGGGCGGCTGTTTTTGCTAGTCAACTTTTCTACGCGTGGCATCCGGGTTGACCGTTAATCTTTGTCTCTTCTCTTGTTTTCTCGTGTGTCGGTTCGGTTGATTGGTTGGAGTTTTATTTGGGATCTGCACATGACACTTGCTATCAGTGGCGTCATTTCAGCAAAAGCCAAGGTGTGGCAAGGTATCGTGGAAGATTTTTTTTCTTCAAATCAGTTGTGCAACAGTCCATTTTGGTGAGTTGTGAGTCTATACAATTCATTTTTATATGACACTAGCAGAAACACCCGTCGTTGACTGGGTTGAAAAGAGGTGACAAAATTGTTCTATAAATATTCCAAGTTATTCACTTTGACTGTTTTGAACATGTATAACAAATGTCTGCTAAATTTCATCTAGATGATAGAGCTGTTCCCTTCTGGCCAATGTATATGAAGTGACTTAACTTTTTTGTATATTCTGCACGCGCGCGGCCATTTTAAGGGGGCGGGGCCTAATTTTGAGAATTGGGACTATTACCATTGTCTTTCTTGGGAAATTCTACATATGAATACATTTTTTGTTTTTATGTATATTCTATTGCCTTCCTTCCTATAGAGCAGTGGTTCCCAACCTTTTTGGGGCCGTTACCCAAAATGCACATTTTTCCCAGGCCCATCACCCCTAGGCTAGGTAGGCTCTAAACTTATGTTTGCACGGGTTGGTTTTTCACTTGTAACATCTCAGGACTGACGTAGGTGCGAAGCCCTTCACGGCGTGGGGTCTGGGGCCCACTCAAGGGCCCCAGAAAATGTTTTAAGGTTTTTGCATGCTTTTCCTGCAATCTGACGTATATTTGGGAGCAAATTCTCATTCACAAAGCGATTCAACTACTCGCTCCACTACAGCGGCTGGCTGGTGGCTGGGCTCAGATAAAGCCAAAACTAAAAAAAAAAAAAAAAAATTTTTTTTATTTTTTTTAAGCCAAGGTATGGCGAGTGCCATACCTTGCCATACCCAAACGACGCCACTGCTTGCTATCCATGCATAGTTTGGTCCAGAACGGTAAATACGGTAGTTTCCAAGATTCTCGTGCGGACACACAGACAGATGGACAGACTTATTTGGTTATATATATATAGAGAGAGAGAGACAGTAGAAGCTCAATTTATTGGAAAGTTCGATTTAGCGTAAAAAAATTGTCCCTTTTTTTTTTACCCTTTATGGCTGGTTTAACTTTTTTTTTTGTTCCTTTCAATTTTCAATGGGAGAAAAAGAGCATGGTGGTAATGCTTTGTTGTGTGTTTCAGAATGTTTGCTCCCAAGTGTGCAGCGTGCGGGAAGAGCATCACCCCTGTGGAGGTGAGTTGTGGTTTGTGTTGCTCAGTATCCCGTAGCCAGGGAGGAGCTTATTAACCCCTTCACGCCCAGAACGTAATTTTCTTTGTAATTTGGGTGCCATTAGACGATGTTTAGTGAATATAAGCAATATTTTATAGATATACCTGTTTAGTATCCTTGTCCACTAACTAATTTGGTATATTCAGTTACTTTTCAAAATTTTATTCGAAAAGTAATAAAGCTCGAGAACAGATGATTTTTTATAGCAAAGGAAAGATCTGGGCGTGAAGGGGTTAAGTCTTGGTAGGTCTAGGCGAGTTCTCTGAGTTAGTCATCATAAGTTCTCTGACGACTTCATTGGAACCTTACCTTTGGAGTGGCTACAGCAGAGCATATATAAGAGGCTACATGCATCTGTCCATCGCCCCTCTTGGGAGTAACCAGGCAAGCCAAAAATACCACATCCAAGCAAATATATCCATGTCCATATGAGGTGCTTATTTCAGAAAGTCTATAAGCGCCAGAAACAAAAAACTAAGGAAATGGCTTCAAAGTTTTTCTACTGTATGTTCAAAATGTCATATCTTTTAAGGGGAGCGTCACACAAATATTTCCAGAAATATTTGTGTGACGCTCCCCTTAAAAGATTTGACATTTTGAACATAGAAAAACTTTGAAGCCATTTTCTCAGTTTTTTGTTTGTGGCGCTTATCTACTTTCTGAAATAAGCGCCTCATATACAGTAAAACCTCTCGTCTTCGGACCCTCATTATTCGGACTTTGACATTATTCGGACCTCTTTTTTTTTTCTTTTTTTTAGGGGTCGAAATTACCTAGCTATATATATACCTAGATTTTTTTTTTTTTTTTTTTTTTTTTTTTTTTTTTTTTTTTTTTTTTTTTTTTTTTTTTTTTTTTTTTTTTTTTTTTTATATTTACTGGTCGAAATTTTCTAGCTATATATATACACACGAATTATTATTATTATTATTATTTTTTTTTTTTTTTTACTTATCCCCCCATTATTCAGATCCTTGCATTAGTCGGACCACTCCTTGGCCCAATTAGTCCGAATATGAGAGGTTTTACTGTACAATACAATATCCATAACCCAAGCAAAAAATGCCATATCTGTTTTAGATCATTGGCAGAAAACTCAGACAAAGTGGGTGCTGCCGTGTGATACCTTGGTGGTCTTGCTATTATCTCTGGATCATTTATTAATTATAGCTATCTTTTTTAACGAGGCGAAAAATTCCATTCTATCTTAAAAAAGTCTCGTGCTTAAAATTATGCCTATGTTTACCTGATAGTATGGTTAATTATGATAAAATACAACTGAAATTTAAAAGAAGCGTACTGTTCCCTTCTCCTGGCATCAAATATCAGTCAGTAAGCAGCAGTCGGGATTTTTCACCTCGTAACAAAACCCAGTATAGTTGACTAATGGATAAGAAAGGGTTATCGCATGACTGCACAGGATTCACTCCAACTGTGAAGTAATGATATCATGCACATGTAGAATTTATTGTTATTATTCAAATGATATATATAAGATAATCTGTTTTCAGGGGACTGGAGAGACAGTGCGAGTAGTTCCATGGACAAGGACTTCCATGTGGACTGTTACGTGTGTGAGGTTAGTGTTTTGTGTCACCCTGTTATGTGTGTGAGGGGAGTGTTTTGTGTCACCCTGTTATGTGTGTGAGGGGAGTGTTTTGTGTCACCCTGTTATGTGTGTGAGGGGAGTGTTTTGTGTCACCCTGTTATGTGTGTGAGGGGAGTGTTTTGTGTCACCCTGTTATGTGTGTGAGGGGAGTGTTTTGTGTCACCCTGTACAGATGTAAAATGTTGAGTGTTTTGTGTCACCCTGTACATATGTAAGATGTTGAGTGTTTTGTGTCACCCTGTACAGATGTATAATGTTGAGTGTTTTGTGTCACCCTGTACAGATGTAAGATGTTGAGTGTTTTGTGTCACCCTGTACAGACGCAAGATAAGATGTTCTTTAGTCACTCAGTGTTGCTTTGAACGATTTTGTTTATTCTGTCCTATGGGGGGAGAGGGGGGCGAGGATGGGGAAGGGGGTGAAGGGGTACTGTCTGGGCTCGAACCTTTGCGAAATGTAAAGTTCATATAGCGACCCCTGAGATCATTAGTGTAATCTACATCATCAAAGGGGCTTTATTGTTAGAGATTTTTATTTGCCATTCTCTTGTGTGTGTGTCAGAACTGTGGCCTGCAGCTGACTGACGAGCCCGACCAGAGGTGCTACCCCTTGGAGGGCCGCCTGCTGTGCCGCACCTGCCACCTCCACCGCCTCCACGCCATGGGCCGCACCCCCTCCAACATACAGGTGAGAACTACGGTAAAACCATTGCCGTTTCTAGCCTTTTGGGGTCCTATGCGAAATGCTGTTTGGGGCCCTATTTTGTAAAACTATGGTGGGGGATTCCAAGCCCTCTAAGGTGGTCCGGGGGCATGCCTTAATATTCAAATGCATCAATCTGGTGCACTTTAAGAGGAAAAGAGACTAAGATTCGAAAAAAATCATTTATATGGCAGCTTGGGGGCCCCTTGGTGGCTTCAGGGGCCCTATGTAACTGTGTAGTTCACATATAGTAAGAAACGGCCCTGATGGTAAAACAGAGCTTGAAAATACTTAGTGTGCACAGCACCTTATCAATAGCTTTTTGTTTGCCTACTTTGATGTCTTATTGTCTGTTTCAGGATGTTGGTGCCACGTATGTTGAATAGATGAAGGCAGCGGAGGATTGGCTTGGCCCCGGCAAACCAGCCACTCAGTATGGGATAGCTTACTATTGGACTTCTTTAAATTTGAAAGACAAAAATACACATGAAGCACTTTACTCTTTGTGATAAAAATCATCTCATACACATGTCAACATTATGGTGTCTGAACATTAATTTAACCCCTTCACGCCCAGATCTTTCCTTTGCTATATGAAATTGTCTGTTATTAGCCTTAAAACTACAAAAAAGTAACTAAATATACCAAATTAGCTAATGGACAAGGATATTAAACAGGTCATATCTATATAGTAGTGCTGATGTTCATTAAAATCGTTGAATGGTGGTTATATTACAATGAAAATTACGTTCTGCATCTCAAGGGGTTAAACTCTGATCTCTAAATTTCTTGACAATACGTCATTAGCGTGTTTGGCGAAGTTACCATGTTTCCCAATTCCCATACTTTTATATCATTCTGTCTCTCTATTGAGGAGTGTGTGAGTGCAGTGGTGAGGTCAGTAGAGGGAGGGCAGCAATAGCAGCCACGTCAAGGTCACCAGCAAGGTTAGAATTAGTTTGGTGAAATTCCAGTTTTGTTCCTAGTTTTGATGTGTGTGTGTGCGTGTGTATGTATGATTGTTGTGTGTGAATGTTTTTGTGCGTGTTTGTTTGTGTGTCTCTATGGGGGGAATCTATTCAAAGTATATGTAGTTCTGTAATTGCCGTAGAAAATATATTTACTTCTTTTCATGTGTGTCTGAAGAGCCATTGTTCGTGGTAGCATTGAAGAGAAAACTCAGCATTTAATTCATCATAATTTCATGTGTAAGTAATTTTTCATGTGATGTAAGATTGTTTCTTTCCTTCCATTTGTATAATCGACAAAGCATATATATTTTTTTTAAGTAAGTAGTGTTGGACAATCTCTCACGGTGATGCATTTAAATTACCATGTGTGTGCGTGTGTATGTGTGTGTATCTAAATTTCCGTGTATTCTTTTTCCATCTATCTATACTATTTCTTGAATATTGTACAATTTGTTCATAATGAGTTTCGGTTCTAAGAGCATTTATCTATTTATTATGTAATCCATATCTTTTAAATCGACTGCTGTGATAGAGGGAGCATCTCAGAGACCTCTCCCTCGGGCTCTGTGCTGCCATGAGGTCCCTGTTGATGTGCTGACAAAGGTGGAGGTGGAGGGGTGGTGGTGGAGGTGTGGTGGTGGAGGTGGAACTTGACATTAACAGTGACTCAAAATGATCTCGCTGTTTACGCATAATCAATTCAGTAATCTTGAGTGGATTATTGACGCAGCCATCGCTAACTACTGAACATTCATAATCTGTTTAGCAATTAATGTACTGTATTTTTTTTTTTCCTTTTCTTATTTGTTTTAATTTGATTTTTCTTCAGAGGAATGAGGAAGTGGTCATTGTAGATGTGTGTGTGTGTGTGTGTGTGTGTGTGTGTGTGTGTGTCCCCAAATATTCATAATTAATTAGTTTATAGTCTTATCTGTTTCTCCGGTTTGGTGCTTTTTTGATCCGCCTCCATATTTCACCTTTTTTACAGTTTTTTTGCACTTTACATTGAACCATTCTTATCTTTCCTTCACTTTATATAATGGTGTAATGGATTAATTCATCAGATACGCTTTACTAAATGTGTTTGCCCCTATTGGTACAGTGGCGCGGCTCTTTACTTTCAGACGTTCCCTTGACAATCCTGCCATGTTGGCCCTCTATGCCATGTCGGTGTTTTCATCAAGGGCTGTCTGCAACACAAGAGTCAGCTGTTTTGAGTTCAGCTTTCTCCTGCATTGCTTCGTTCAGACTCAGGAGAGAGCTCGCCTCCTCACTAGAAGTTGTTGTTCCTCCACCATTGTTGCTTGAGGCTAACTGAACCATAAGCTGCTGCCTCAAGAAGGAAGGAGGTGGGACAAGGAAGAGAGGAGAGGAGGAGGAGGAGGAGGAGGAGGAGGAAGAAGGAGAAGAAGAAAGGGAGGAGAGGATGTGGGAGGAGGAAGAACTATTTTTTTAAAACCTTTTTTTTCGCTTTGTATACAATTCTTCAGAGTCCATCACGGGCCTCTTCGCTCCTTCACGCATCCTACAGGAGTCTTTTTCAACCTTTCCCCCGTGGCACCAGTCTTGTTGGCACGCTCACTGCCTGCCAGATCCACCATGGGAAACTTCAAACACAATGCTCTGGCTCGCCCCTTCTTTTTATTTCTTTGCTCAACATGCATGGCGGAGATTGCATGTGATGGCCTTCAGTGTGTATTCATGGCAGTGACCCCTGTAGCTCGATTCAAGGCACCCTGTTCAAGACACTTCATGGTCTCTTGAATGCTGATCACAGGTATCTCGGTGACACCTACAACAACCTTTATTTCTTCTCTCACATCTTCTCGGATGTCAACAGCGCATTCTTCCTTATTATTCTTATTATTGAGAAGATTAAAGAGGGTCTCCTTATATAGCTCAATAAAGGGCACCTTAACCAGGTACTCCTTGTCAGCCTGGCTTGTGACTCCCTCGAATATGTCCTGCACAGCCCGAGGGATAATGCCCGAGCCCTCTGACGCCTCAACCCCAGGGCCATAGGCTGTGCCCAGGGTGTGAGTTTTGCCAGAGCCTGTCAGGCCATATGCGAAAACAGTGACATTGTAATCTTTGAACAAATTTTGAACTACACTCCTGACAGAGGTTTCATAAACATAGCCTTGTGTGCTGTCTGTTGCATAAGCGTAGTCATATAAGTGGAGGCTTTGTCTGTTCCTCTGACCACAACCTGGAGGGAATCATGTGTAATGTCGATGCATTCCTCGCATCCTTCGCGCATCTCCCTGGGACCGAGAGGCTGCAGCTGCACCGCCACCCTCCCTGGGATCACCTTGCCACCCCTGCTCTCCTCACTGGCCAGCCCGGGGACTGTGGCCCTGACGCCTGGGGGGTCACCGCCTGGTCACTCCCTTGGCTTCGGGCCTCTGTCCTCGGTCTGATTAATTTTGTCGGGCCTTTCCTGTCTTCCTCCTTTTTCCCTTCCTTCCCTCTATCTCTCCTCTTATGCCTCCCCCTTTCCTCCTAACCCCTCAACCCCAGATGCCTCAGATGCCAACCTCATCACCCGCTGATCTTCCAGCTAAAGTAAAAGAACGTTACCACTGTACTAATAGGGTTAATGCACTTAGTTAAGTGCATCTGGTGAATTGATCCATTACAATGCAGCTTTTTTTAATTACTATCTTTTATTTTATTACTATTTAAGACTATTTTCTTTGACCTGATCCTCCTTACAGTAATACAATAACACTCCCTCACTTATAATACCTAAAAATACATCATCAAGATACGGTAGTTCACTTAATGGCGAGTGTACGTGTTTGCCTGTGGTTAATTAGTATGAACTGGTGTTGTTATGTTACTCGTACATCTGGTGGGTAGTGAGGCAACGTGAACATAACTTTGTTCCGGTACAATGGGTGGGTCCTGGGCCACTGGCCACGCTGGGTTGCACGTTACGCCT
>JACEEZ010008841.1:135000-147500 GCA_016584305.1 Chionoecetes opilio | reverse complement strand
GGCTTACAATGCGCCTATAGGCTCAGCCGGGGGAGTCCGTCCCTCTGCTTGACAGAGTAGCATCAAAGACACTACAACAAGATACCTCACTCGGGATCCCCCAAAGGCAATTTCTGTTATCCGCTGACGGTGGCGCCGCCGTGCGGCAGGAGTTAACCAGTCTGCTGGCCCATGCACTTGCTGCATAACTGACCTGAATTAAAGTGTCTCATACCTGTTTATATAGAGCCAACATGAAACCAACATAGATAAAGATTAAAATAATACAAGGACACATTCATGAATACACATACAAATCGACAGCAAAGGCTTAAAGACACACATGCTGTCAAAACTGGTACATTTTCACGGATTTTTCAGACAGAAACACCCATTAAAAAACTTAATATTAAAAATCAATATTAAAGAAACTATAAAAAATACCTCAATATTAAAAAAATTATTAAAAAAGCTCAATCTAAAAAAAAATTAATCTTAGAAAAATTCAATATTAAAAAAAAACTATTAAAAAAATCAATATTAAAAAAAATCAATATTAAAACAAGCAATACTAAAAAACGCAATAAAAAAAAAATGCAATAGTATAAAAAATACCTCAATATTAAAAGAGCTCAATATTAAGAAAACTCAATATGAAAAATATTCAATATTAAAAAAATGCAATATTAAAAAAACTACTATATTAAAAAAGCTCTATTAAAAAAACGCATTAAAGAAAACGCAATATAAAAAAAACTTCAATATTAAAATAGCTATTAAAAAGCTCATTATAAAAAAAAACTTAAAAAATATCAATATTAAAAAATTCAATATTGAAAAAACTCAATATAAAAAAAAACAATATTAAAAAAAATCAATATTAAAAGAGATCAATATTAAAAAAACTTAAAAAAGCTCAATATTAAAAAAATATTAAAAAACTCAATATTAGAAAAACTCAATATTAAAAACTCAATATAAAAAAATCAATATTAAAAAAAATCTATAAGCAAAAAACTCAATATTAAAAAAGCTACATACTAAAAACTCAATATTAAAGAAGCTCAATATTGAAAAAAATCTCAATATTAAAAAAAAAGAAAAAAAGAAAAAAGCTCAGTATTTGAAAACTCAGTATTAAAAAAAACTCAATATTAAAAATACCCAATATTAAAAGAACTCTATATTAAAAGAGTTCAATATTAAAAAAACTTAATATTAAAAAAGCTCAATATCAAAACATCAATATTAAAAAAGCTTAATATTATAAAAGCTCAATATTGAGAAACTTAATATTAAAAAAACTCAATATAAAAAAGACTCAATATATAAATACCCAATCTAAAAAAAACTAATATTAATCAAAAAATCATTGTTAAAAGAGCTCAATATTAAAAAAGCTTAATATTAAAAAGCTCAATATTATAAAAGCTCAGTATTAAAAAGCTCAATATTAAAAAAAACGCAATATTAATTTTTTTTAAAGCTCAGTACTAAAAAGCTCAATATTATAAAAGCTCAGTATTAAAAAACTCAATATTAAAAAAGCGCAATATTAAAAAACCGCAATATTAAAAAAACTCAATATTAAAAAAAATCATCAAAAATTTTCAATGTTAAAAGCTCAATATTAAAAAAGCTCATTAAAAAAGCTCTATTAAAAAAGCCCAATGTTGAAAAAGCTCATTATTAAAAAAGCTAAATATTAAAAAAAAATCAATTTAAAAAAAATCATTATTTAAAAAATTCAATATTAAAAAAAACAATATTATAAAAACTCAATATTAAAAATACTCAATATTGAAAATACCTGTTAAAAAAACGCAATATTTAAAAAAATCAATATTAAAAGAGCTCAATATTAAAAAATCTCAATATTAAAAAAGCTCAATATTAAAAAATCTCCATATTAAAAAAGCTTAATTTAAAAAACTCGATATTAAAAAAACTCAATACAAAAAAAAACTATTAAAAAAACTCAATATTAAAAAAACTCAATATTAAAAAACTCAATATTTAAGAAAACTCATTATTAAAAACACTCAATATTAAGAATTCTGAATATTGAAAAAACGCAATATTAAAAGCTCATTATTAAAAAAGCTCAATATTAAAAAAGCCCAATATTAAAAAAACTCAATATTAATAAACTCGATATTGAAAAAACTCAATATTAAAAAAGCTCAATACTAAAAAAACTCAATATTAAAACACTCAATATTAAAAAACTCAATATTAAAAAACTCAATATTAAAAAACTCAATATTAAAAAAATCAATATTAAAAAACTCAATATTTAAAAGACTCAATATTAAAAACACTCAATATTAAGAATTCCGAATATTGAAAAAATGCAATATTAAAAGCTCATTATTAAAAAAGCTCAATATTAAAACAAGCCCAATATTAAAAAAACTCAATATTAAAAAAACCTCAATATTAAAAAAGTCAATATTAAAAAAAACTCAATATTAAAAAAGGCAATATTAAAAAAAGTCAATATTAAAAAAGCTCAATGCTAAAAAAGCTCAATATTAAAAAAAACTCAATATTATAAAAGCTCAATATTATAAAAGCTCAGTATTAAAAATCCCTACAGGATTAGTTAAGGATAATTATAGTAGTTAGATTAATTATAGTAGCAGGATAGTTAATCCCTACAGGGGGTTCTGCGTCCCTGGCCACGGTGAGCAGTAAGGCCAATCCCTGACATAGATTGGTTGGGGGGGGGTTTGCAACCCTTCCCTGTAAAAACTAAACTAGCCACAAACAAAATAAGAGGTAGGGCGGGGGCGGTATCGCGCCCCGACCCGTTTTGCGGGGGCCCGACCAGCAAACCCCTCCATGCTGACGCAGGGGAGGGTCTGCCTATGACAGTGCGGTAAAGCCCTCGGGAATCCCGCACTCTAAATCAAGTGGTAGGGCTCCCTAGCTCAACTTTTTCCTATGGGGGTGGCCGGGGCGGTGCAGAGGCGGCGCCTGCCCATCGAATCACTCCTGGGATCAACCTGCGGAGGGTTCTTCGTGTGGGCTCGTGGAACGTTATGAGCCTCTCAGACGATCATCGACTACCTCTCCTATCGGGCGAGCTCAGTAGGCTGAGGGTGGATATAGTGGGACTCTCTGAGAGAGGAGGCCTGGCAGTGGCGAGACTAGCAGTGGGGGTTACACCTACTACTGGTCCGGCATGAGCAATGGTCACCGTGTACGGGGAGTAGCTATAGGCATCTCCAGCAAACTGCAGCCATCAGTTGTTGAGGTTACTCCGGTTGATGAGCGTATAATGCGGGTGAGGATGAAACACACTCTGGGTTTCATGTCTCTTGTTGTAGTGTACGCTCCTACCGAGATGCGTAAAACTGAAGAGAAGGAGATGTTCTACGCCAAACTCGACTCTGTATTAGACCAGTGTCCTCCTCGGGACACACTCATTGTCTTGGGCGACTTCAATGCTACTACTGGCACTGTGAGAGATGGCTACGAGTTGTGTGTTGGTCCCCATGGCTCCGGTACCAGAAACACCAACAGTTCTCTGCTTCTGAACTTTGCAAGGTCCAGAAGGTTGAGAATTGCAGGTTCTTGGTATCAGAGACCAGAGCTGCACCGCTGGACATGGTATAGTAATGCCGGAGGGGTAGCTAAGGAGATCGACCACATCCTCGTTAGTACTCGTTGGAGGATCCTCCAGAACTGCAGGGTTTACCGGAGTGCTGAGTTCTTTGGAACAGATCGCAGACTTGTTGTTGCTACACTTAAGCTTCATGTCAAGTCCAGAAGAATCTCAAGAGGTAACCATACTGTGTTTCATCTTGAGAAACTGAAGGACTTGACATGTGCTCATGAGTATGCGGTGGCAGTCTCAAATCGGTTTGATGTGCTCGGTGCTCTCGGGGATCCTGTAGAACTGTGGGATACCTTCAAACGTGAAACCCTACAGGCTGCCAAGGAGTGTATTGGGGAGCGCCCGAGGTCAAGGCGTGGTTTTGTCTCACGAGACGCTGGAGAAAATCGAGGAGAGTCGCGCTGCCAGGCTGGCTGGGAACCGGGACCAGCACAGGGCTCTGTCACGCCGGACTAGAACCCTCCTGAGGAGAGACAAGGAGAGGTATGTCAGGAGTCTCGCTGAGGATGTCGAGGGTCATTTGAACGCTAATGACCTCCGACCCGCCTACCGAGCCCTGAAGAAGCTCCGTTCCAAGTCTCCTTCTCGGGCGAGTGCTATTCGAACAGCAGATGGGCGCCTCGTGTCGGACATGGATGGGCAGATGGCTCGTTGGGCTGAGTACTTTGGGCAGTTGTTCACGGTGGACCCTCCAACTGAGCAGCTTCACACCACTGGGTTACAGGCAGTGGATGCCGATCCTCCCATTGACGAAACCGCACCCTCTCTTGACGAAGTCAGAGAGGCTGTAGCAAAGTTGAAGGGTGGAAAGGCAGCTGGTGTTTGTAATATCAGTGCGGAGCTCCTCAAAGCTGGGGATGAGGCCATGATCCGCGGGTTGCATGCTGTCCTGACTGCCGTGTGGCAATCAGGTACCATTCCTCCTGACTGGAAAAGGGGGCTGGTCGTCCCTATCTGGAAAGGGAAAGGGGACCGTCAGGACTGCAACAATTACCGCGGTATTACACTGCTCAGCGTACCAGGCAAGGTGCTTGCCCATCTATTGCTGACACGAATTCGCAGTCATCTGGTGAAGCATCAGAGACCTCAGCAGTCTGGGTTCACGCCTGGTAAGTCAACAACGGACCGTATCCTAGCGCTTCGTGTCCTGGTGGAACGCCGACGTGAGTTTCGACAGGGGATGCTTGCAGCCTATGTTGATCTCAAGAAGGCGTTTGACTCAGTGCATCGTGAGTCACTCTGGGATCTTCTGCGACTTCGAGGGATTCCTGCAAGGACTATTGGTTTGATAACTGGTCTGTATTCTGGGACTGAGAGTGCTGTGAAGTGTGGGGCAGGTGTATCCAGCTTCTTTCCTGTGAATACAGGAGTGAGGCAAGGGTGCGTCCTTGCCCCATCACTTTTCAACGCTTGTATGGACTGGGTATTGGACAAGGTTGTAGATCAAAGTGATTGTGGAGCATCCATCGGCAACACCAAGATCACTGATCTTGTTTTTGCCGATGATGCAGTAATCTTTGCTGAGTCGCTGGAGGTCCTGGTGATGGCTCTCGAGGCGCTGCACGAGGAGGCAAAGCCTTTGGGACTTGAGGTCTCCTGGCTCAAGACCAAGGTCCAGGTATTTGGAGACTTACTAGATGAAGCAGTACAGTCTGTTCATGCGTGTGGCGAGGACATTGAGATCTTGGAAAGTTTTACATACCTTGGTAGCGCAGTCCATAATGACGGCGGGTCACGTCAAGAAGTCTTACGGCGGATTGGCATAGCCCACGGTGTTATGGACTCGCTCAGCGGGAGTATTTGGCGTTGTCGGTACCTGTGCAGGAGGACAAAGATCCGGATCTTCAAGTCGCTTGTGATCCCTGTCTTACTCTATGGTTGTGAGACATGGACACTAAATAGTGACTTGAAGAGACGAATCAATGCCTTTGGTAATAAGTGTCTTCGCAGAATCATGGGGTATCGCTGGGATGATTACGTGTCAAATCAGCGATTGCACCGTGAGACTGAATCGAGGCCTATTACCTGCATAGTCCGTCAGCGCCAACTTCGGCTATATGGGCATGTGGCACGCTACCCTGAAACCGATCCTTCCCATCGGGTTGTATCTGTAAGAGACAATCCGGCGTGGAGGAGGCCAAGGGGGCGCCCACAAGGCTCGTGGCTGGGGCAAGTTGATGTTTCTTGTCGAGAGCTGCTTGGTATGGGAAAGGAGCCTGCATGGGAACTCGCGCGTGGTGACCCCCGGGAGTGGCGTCGTAGGGTGGGCGAGGCGACGCGCCCCCCGGCGTATGCCCCCAATGATTGATTGATTGAGTATTAAAAAACTCAATATTAAAAAAATGCAATATTAAAAAAACGCAATATTAAAAAAGTTCCATATTAAAATAGCTCAATATTTAAAAAGCTCAATATTAAAAAAGCTCAATGTTAAAAAAGCTCATTATTAAAAAAGTTAAATATTAAAAATACTCAATTATAAAAAACTCAATATTTAAAAAATTCAATATTAAAAAAACAATATTAAAAAAACTCAATATTAAAAAAACTCAATATTATAAAAACTCAATATTAAAAATACTCAATATTAAAAGTACTCAATGTTAAAAAAACGCAATATTTAAAAAATTCAATATTAAAAGAACTCAATATTAAAAAAAAAATCTATATTAAAAATACTCAATAGTAAAAGAGCTGAATATTAAAAAAGCTCAATATTAATATTTAGTTTTTTTAATGTAGTTTTTTTAATTAGTTTTTATAATATTGAGGTTTTTTTTAATTACGAGCGAGCGCGAAGTGCTCGTGAGTCCTCGCTCACTCGGATTTTTCCGGGATAAGCGGCCGACCCGACCGACCATCACGCTTTTCAGGAGCTTATATCTTTAGAATTCCGCTTCCGATTGACAAGCGGCCTTCGCTATCTGATAGCCCCATTCAATCCCTACATTTTCAGCGTAAAACGTTAAAAAAGCTCAATATTAAAAAAGCTCACTTAAAAAAAACCCTCAATATTACAAAAACTCAATATTAAGAAAACTCAATATTAAAAATACTCAATATTACAAAAACTCATATTAAAACTCTATATTAAAAAACTCAATTAAAAAAACTCAATATTAAATACTACATTAAAAATACTCAATATTAAAAAAACTCAATATTAAAAATACTCAACATTAAAAATACTCAATATTAAAAAAACGCAATATTAAAAAAAAACTATTAAAAAAACAATATTAGAAAAACGCAAAATAAAAAAAGCTCAATATTAATAAAACTCAATATTGAAAAAAATTGAAATATATAAATATCACTCATGAAAATCAATATTAAAAAAACCTCAATATAAAAAAAACGCAATATTAAAAAACTCAATATTGAAAATACTCAATATTAAAAAAACTCAATATTAAAAACACTTTATATTAAAAAAAAAACTCAATAAAAAAAACTCAATATTGAAAATACTCAATATTAAAAAAAACCTCAATATTAAAAAAAACTCAATATTAAAAACACTCAATATTAAAAAAAACTCAATATTGAAAATACTCAATATTAAAATAACTCAATATTAAAAAAACCTAGCATGTGTGTATGTCTTTAAGCCATTGCTGTCGATTTGTATGTGTATTTATGAATGTGTCCTTGCATTATTTTAATCTTTATCTATGTTGGTTTCATGTCTGGCTCAATATAAACAGGTATGAGACACTTTAATTCAGGTCAGTTATGCAGCAAGTGCATGGGCCAGCAGACTGGTTAACTCCTGCCGCACGGCGGTGCGTCGATCGCACGCGCACCACAGGGCACCCCAGAGTGAGGTATCTTGTTGTATAGTGTCCTTGGTAGCATATAGCAGAGTGGCGCGTTAACTTGTGTCTTGGTGGTGGAAGATGAAGCTGGTGTTAGGAATTACTGCCATAGATCCAGCGGTAGCCTCCCCCATCCCCCATCCCCGGCAGCTTAGGTAAGGCATTACCTGGTGGGTGTGGCATAGGAAATGACCTCAAGTGACCTCGCGCAGCAGGCTTTCTGGTGTTTCCTTGCGGCTTGGTGCCGAAGAGCCGACACGAGCACACAGGCCAGAGCTAATTACTAAAGACGTGATGAAGGCGTGCTGATCATCAGCGAGGGCAGGACGGCAAGACGATAACCTGACAGATCATGCGCGCGCGGGTAGCGACCAGCGACAGGCGGCCAGCACTCCCAGCAGGTCGAGGAAGCTGCAAGCTTCACTCAGTGTTCCCGCTTCCCGGAGCCAACACGGGCCCCCTCGCCACCCGCGCCTGTGAGCCACCCCACACGCGCGCCGCCGTGTCCCCCATGCCCCGGCCACAGCCCCCCATCCCCTAGCACTCTTGGCTTCCCGTCACCCACTGTTGCTTGCTGTCGGCGATGGTTCCCAGCGCGCCGCTCCCCCGCCCCTAGTGACGTGACATCCGCGCGTCGTGACAATGCTGAGGTGGTTGGATGCCTTGGTGGTGTGGTGGTGGTGTGAAGTGGGCGTGGCAGGGTTGTTGAGCGAAGGGCCCGTCACTCTCACCACCCCCAGTGGCAGGCTGCGGGGCGAGCGCTACCTGCTGCACGACGGCTCCCGCGGCATGAGGTTCCTGGGCATCCCGTACGCCAGGCCGCCGCTCGGACCACTCCGCTTCGCCGTGAGTCTCATCCTCAACTCTCCCTTTTCCTTCCTGACCTGAGTCCCGCCATGCATAACAGGTGAAGAGAGAGAGAGAGAGAGAGAGAGAGAGAGAGAGAGAGAGAGAGAGAGAGAGAGAGAGAGAGAGAGAGAGAGAGAGAGAGAGAGTATATAATGGTACTACCTACTATGGTGTAACATTTACCTAGGCAATAACACATTACCTCGTCATGAATGATCAGAATTTCATCTACAATTGTTGTCCCGGTGATGACTATTCTCTCCAAGGGATGGTTGTGTACCCTACAGGGGTAGCTACATGTAGAAGGGGTACATGTAACATTCTCACATTTGTGGTCACGGGAAATTGTTACAAAGAGTGTGTGTGTGTGTGATTTTTCTTGAGAATGTTATATTTACAGATTTATTGATAATATAGTTTTCATAAGGAAGTGAATGCGTAACTTTCTTGCAGAGTTGTAATGTATCTTTAGACCATCGGTTTTTAATCTGGGGTCAGCGTGGGTAATTACCTAGGGGGGCGTGAGGCAAGAGAGAACAAGGAATAACTGTCAAGTGTTTCACTTGAAGCTCGGCCTTCACTTTAACATGAAGCTCGCTCGCGAGGGGGAATGAAGAAAGTCAGTACAGAGAAGTGCGTGTGAAGAACTCTGCGGTGACGCCTTGCCACGTTTCACTAATTCCGTATTTTTTTATGCAATATTATTTTTTTATTATTGTTGTTTTCTCCTGATCCAGGGAACAGCTAGTGTGTGTGTGTGTGTGTGTGTTTGTTACTGGGCGGCGTCTCATCTGCATCATCTATCATTATTAGCGTCGCGTTGTCTCGTTATCCTCTAATGCTTCACTTATTAGCGCGCCACCAAGGAAATTGTTGTGCTCCCATTTGTTCCTCACGATAGTCACGTGCATGCTATACTGTTCTGAAGCCACTGGCCTTCAACGATAGCCGCTTCTTACGATACTGTTCTGACCACAGAGTTCTGACAGTGCTTTCTCCCAACGATTGACGCAACCTCTTATGTTCTGTGGCTAACCACTAACCTTAACCAATATACGGGACTCCTTGCAGCACTGTTCTACCAGTATTAACTACCAACGATAAACGCTTTACCGTATAATTCTATTTTGCAACCACTGACTGACCTTTAACAATGAATTAGCAATGTTTATCCTTCACGAGAAATAAACTCATCACGATAGTTTAAATAGGGAGAAACTGGTTCACAAATAGGGTGGTGAATAATTGGAATGGACTCAGGAGGTCAATGCGGAGTCTATTGGGGTCTTTAAAAGGAGTCTGGATAAATTCATGGATGGGGAAGAGAGGTGGATATAGGTAGAGTTAAGTAACAGGAACTACCTCGTGTAGGTCTCACGGCCTCTTGTAGCTTCCTTATTTTCTTATGTTCTTATGTTCTTATTTCCCCCTCGATATTCAGATTGGAAGAGGCCACAAAAAATCCCTCCCCTCCTGATAGAATCTTTCCCTTACAAGAGATGTCATCCTTCATTCATACGTAAGATACTTAAATCACAACGCTCCCAGAAAGAATTGTAGTGAAGAAAACCAATACTGCTGCAAAAAGACAAAAACATAATTCTGAGAACCATCATTGAACCATCCACGTGAACCAATGGACAGAAAGAAACAAATTGGAAAACATCTTCAGAAATAATTTGAATCGACCCTCAATGACGGGATTTGTCCCTCCCTGGAGGAAGGGAGGAAAAAAATCTTTGCTAAAATGTAAAGCGTGAAAATAATGACCAAGGAAGAGGCACGAGTCTTTTAATGATTGAGAGAGAGAGAGAGAGAGAGAGAGAGAGAGAGAGAGAGAGAGAGAGAGAGAGAGAGAGAGAGAGAGAGAGAGAGAATCCCACTGCCGAAGCTCCAGTATGTAGGTTGGCCAATAAATAGCGGGCAGAAGTTAGAGAGAGAGAGAGAGAGAGAGAGAGAGAGAGAGAGAATCACACTGCCGAAGCTCCAGTGTGTGTTGGGCATTAATTAGCGGGCGGAAGTTTAAAGATATGGCTGAGGGAGCACTAACGCAGCAGCCCATCCTGCAAAGCTCTTCGTCCGCCTCTCAAATTGACAAACTTGGGACACGTTTCTGACATCCACAGCCAACGAGTTTTTGACATCTTGGGAACTTTTGAGGCTTTATTAGTCCCCAGGGAACACACTACACCAGTACACCACAACAGCGGCGGTCTCCCTCCCTGCGGCCTTTGTGTTGCGTATACATGCCCTGCACGCGTACACACTGAGATATACACGCGAGTACGGCAAGGCACTGTATATTAGTATTATTTGGATCCTTTATAAGAAATGTGATAAAGGGATGAATTCTACCTATTTGGGGGATTCTGGATATATTAAACTATGTGTGTGTGTGTGTGTGTGTCACAGTGCGTGTGTGTGTGTGTGTATGTGTGCTTACCTAATTGCAACATACAAGGTCTGAGCAATGTATACTCGTATGGTTTTATCCCCGTATCTTATATCTATCATGTCTATCTTTCAATTTAGCTATGTAGGTTAATGTAGGTTAGGTATGTAGGTTTCTTCTTGTCGCTATGACCTCTTTTTGTAATCCATTCCAAATACCTATACTTCTATTGTGTATGTGTGTGTGTGTGTGTGTGTGTGTGTGTGTGTGTGTGTGTGGTGTGTGTGAGGAAGGGCATGCTAAATGGTGTTCTGTGGCCGCGCGTGTCACTGTCCATTGCGTGCTGCGGGACATCAAGCCATTACTCTAAATGACAGTGACTTAGAAACAGATGGCTAGCGAATTGCCGCATTGCGTGTGTATGTGTGCACTTCCTGGTATGATACGCACTATTCCCTCCTCCTCCTCCTCTTCCTCTTCCTCCTCCTCTTCCTCTGCCTCTTCCTCCTCCTCAACTCCGATTAAAAACTGTTCAAGTAAAAATTAGCGAAAAAATATCCTTTGAGGGAAGATAAAAAAGATACAGATCGCTTTGCTACTCGTCTTTTGCGCCAACATGTTTTTTGTTTTATTGGAATTGGTGTCAAGGTCATGCGTGTCGTGTTGGCGTGTGTTAGTGGCGGTGCGGCGGTGGTTTGTTGCTCTCTCTCTCTCTCTCTCTCTCTCTCTCTCTCTCTCTCTCTCTCTCTCTCTCTCTCTCTCTCTTCTCATTCTCTTCTTTGTCTCTCTTTTTTTCTCCTCTCTCTCTCTCTCTCTCTCTCTCTCTCTCTCTCTCTCTCTCTCTCTCTCTCTCTCTCTCCTCTCTCTCTCTCTCTCTCTCCTCTCTCTCTCTCTCTCTCTCTCTCTCTCTCTCTCCCCCCTCCAAGCCCAAAATCATACCCTCACTCACTCTTATAAGATGATCTAAAAATTTTCCTTGATTTTGTTTATGCAATTTTATTATATGAACAAACAGCCTTGTAAACAACCTTGCTGACTCACGAGTACTGACCTCATTCCCGTGCTCTACATCTGTGCCTTAACCCCTTCACGCCCAGATCTTTCCTTGGCTGTATAAAATCGTCTGTTATTAGCTATAAAATTACAGAAAACAACTGAATATATCAAATTAGCTAGTCGAAAAGGATAATAAATAGGCCATATCTATAAGAACATTGCTTATATTCACTAAAAATCGTCTAATGGTATCCAAATTACAATGGAAATTACGTTCTGGGTCTCAAGGGGTTAAACAACTACCCACGTATACAGAACATTTTTAATATATACCTTAAAAAAATAGTAAGGAACGTGCATAGGGTTCTTTGTTCCCTGGAGATGTTAATGTTTTCTTTAGGGAGACATTATGCGGCGGTCTGACAGAAAACTAATTATTCCCCTCAAAGGAACCCGCCTGAAAGGACGGCTTTTTGGTCACTGCCGCGCCGGGAAACTGCGGCGGACGAGTAGCTACTGTCGTCGTCTTCTTCTTCTTCTTCTTGTGACCTTTGACGCTTAGTATCGCTTCATAGGTCCTCTTCCACTTCGTCTCCTTCGTTAACAAACTTGTCAACTCTTCCCTTGTTTATTTCACCTGGATGCTCAGACATTTTCATTAGTTTTTAATCCTTATACTAATATTATTAATATCCTTCTTCACTTCATTTCACTCTCTCCTTGCTATCAGTGATTTTTTTTTTTTTTTTTTGCGGGTGGCGTTGGAACATGGAGGCAGAAACCGCAGGACTGTTGGTGCTACGCTTGGAAGGGGGGAGAAGGGTCGAACCAAAGTAACTAAGAA
>JACEEZ010008841.1:112500-117500 GCA_016584305.1 Chionoecetes opilio | reverse complement strand
GTTTGTTAGTGTACAGGATTTCTCGATAAGTTACCAATAGATTTGGACCAAACTCAGTATACCAAGTCTATTTGGTATAAGGAAGAATAATTTAATTTTGGATGAAATCTATTGACAACTGTTGCCATGGCAACCAATTGATGAAATATTCGGCCGGAGGTATGCGCTCATACTGAGTGCATATATATATATATATATATATATATATATATATATATATATATATATATGTATATATATATATATATATATATATATATATATATATATATATATATATAATCACAACTGTTGCCATAGCAACCAATTGATGAAATATTCGGGCGGAGGTATGCACTCTACTGAGTGCCCCCCCCAGTTCACTCTGTTTTCCTTTCCTTCACTCCTTCATTCCTTTAACCACTTTCCCCCTCTCCCCTCCCCTCCCTACCTCCCCTCCCTCAACACCTCACCCTTCCCCAGCCTTCCCCTCCCCACCATTCACCCATACTCCCCTCCTCCCCTCCACCTTCCTATGCTTTCATCAGTCAGTCTCCGTCTCAGTGGCACGTAAACTGTTTGTAAGCAATTCATTATCTTCCCTCAGGTAGCAACACTGGCATTCCTTTGCTTCCCCACTTTGGCATTGCTACTTCCCTTACTATTATTTCTCTCCATCATAAACCTCCTCTTCTTTCTCCTTCTGTATATTATTTCTATCTGCCTCTTTTTAAATTTTAATTTCACTGTTTTTCCTTCATCATCTCTGAATCATTTCTGCACACTTGTCGTATTCTTCTTTCACCTCCCCTCACAATCTCCCTCCTGTCTTCCTTCCTCACTCGTCGTGCCTGTCTTACTCCATCTATTCCTCCTCTCTCCACACACACACACACACACACACACACACACACACACACACACACACACACACACACACACACACACACACACACACACACACACACACACACACACACACACACACACACACACACACACACACACACACAGACACACACACACACACACACACACACACACACACACACTCCTGTTGCCACATCTCTCTCTTCCAGCTAGAAGGAGAAAGAGGAGCGGCAGGCGGAGGGCCCCGCCGGAGGAAGGTGAACGCGTCGCTGCCCCTGCTCCTGTACATCCACGGCGGTTCCTTCTACTCCAACGGGGGGCGACTATACCCCGGGGAGAAGCTGGCGTCCCGCGGCATGGTCGTGGTCACCATCAACTACCGCCTCGGACCCTTCGGTGTGTGTGTGTGTGTGTGTGTGTGTGTGTGTGTGTGTGTGTGTGTGTGTGTGTGTGTGTGTGTGTGTGTGTGTGTGTGTGTGTGTGTGTGTGTGTGTGTGGCTGTGTGTGTGTGTGTGGCTGTGTGTGTGTGTGTATGTGTGTGTGTGTGTGTGTGTGTGTGTGTGTGTGTGTGTGTGGCTGTGTGTGTGTGTGTGTGTGTGTGTGTGTGTGTGTGTGTGTGTGTGTGTGTGTGTGTGTGTGTGGCTGTGTGTGTGTGTGTGTGGATGTGGATGTGGGTAAAGGAGGGAGGAGTATAAAGAGAGGAGCCTCCTGGGAGGCCTTGAATGGTGCGACCGTAACGAGAGGCATGAAAAGGATGACCTTCTTGTGATCATCTGTAAAAGGCTTCATTTTCACACACACACACACACACACACACACACACACACACACACACACACACACACACACACACACACACATACACACACACACACACACACACACACACACACACACACACACACACACACACACACACACACACACACACACACACACACACACACACACACACACACACACACACACACACACACACACACACACACACACACACACATTCTCTCTCTCTCTCTCTCTCTCTCTCTCTCTCTCTCTCTCTCTCTCTCTCTCTCTCTCTCTCTCTCTCTCTCTCTCTCTATGGTCCTCCCACCCCCCAGGGTTCCTGTCCACGGGTGACGAGGCAGCTCGAGGTAACTGGGGACTGCTGGACCAGCGCCTCGCCCTGCTGTGGGTCCGGCACCACGCCCGCGCCTTCGGTGCCTCCCTCAGCAAGGTGCTGCTGCTGGGAAACTCTGCGGGGGCCGCCTCGGTCATCCTGCACCTGGTGTCCCCGCTGTCCCGCGGTGAGTGTTCCTCTATATAAAAGGCTGGGTATACAACACCCTTGGGTGTTGGGGATGAGTCCCCGGCTATACTCATACACACACACGCACACACACATAAGAGAATGAAAACTTGAGGAGAGGAATAAGTGGTCACTAAGGGGATCGAAGCACGCTGGGATAGGGTCTTTTTTTTTAAGGGAACCATGAAATTTTTTTTTTCTTTCCGAGGTCTGCGAGGAAAACTTTGAAGCAAATCCAGATCCTCCAGAGTGCGACACTAAACAGTAAAGACATCAAGTTTACTGTTACAAAGTAACAGTAAACATCGAGCAGTAATAGGAAGCAAGTCTCGCCTTGACATTCCAAGGGGCCGCGCACTCTACGGGGACTCCGCTACGCCTTTCAATATATCACATCGCCGAGGTGGGGGGGGGGGGGGAGGGGGTCTGGGTCAGGTCTATCATCAGTATGGAAGTCATGGTTTGTTTTCCCGTGTGTTGTATTATGACAGGCTGCGTCACGTGTTGATCTCTTGAACGTTCTTATTATGTGAACCAACTCCGATTTTGTTTCATGAACCCATTACCGCATGTATTAATTTTGATCCAACCTGATCATTCTCTGTACCGCACTGCTGTTGCTGCCTGGGTAGCTTAAGCTGGCTCAATGGCTCAGATAATGGAGAGAGAGTGTGTGGTGAGGGAGGCACCGGCCCACCTGTCACCTGCACGCCACCGCGATGACAAACAGGCGCATGCTGAGACACACACACACGCACACAGACACACACACACACACACACACACACACATACACACACACACACACACACACACACACACACACACACACACACAAAGGCGTATGAGGAGGATGAAGTTTTTCCCCGGGCGAGGGTTGGGACGCGGCCGTGTGGCTGGTGGTGACAGCTTGCAATCCAAGTCTTTTGTCTTGAGCTAATTAACGGTTGGGTTGCTATGGAGGACAGAGGCTCTTGGCATTACGCACTTCCGTCTCCCTAGGTAACCAGGTACCTCCTCCCTCCCTCCTCCCCCGCCTCCCTGACACACCGGAAAACACACACATAAAGCAGCCTCCTCCTCCTCCCACCCTGCAGGATTGTTCACCCGCGCCGTGGCCCTCTCCGGCTGTGCTCTCGCCCCGTGGTCGCTGCAGACGCGGCCGCTGCACTTCGCTCAGAAGCTGGCGACGGACGTGGGCTGCACACAGGGCGACACGCAGGGCATGATCGGCTGTCTCAGGACGACCAACGCGGATGCCATCAACAAGGTCAGCGACACTTCCTGCAAATGTTATGTGTGTGTGTGTGTGTGTGTGTGTGGGTGTGGGTGTGGGTGTGTGGGTGTGTGGGTGGGGAAGTGGGTGGGTGGATGGGTGGGGGTGTAGGGAGGTATATATGCTAACTTAGAAGTAGGATAGACGCATTACAAGGTGAAAAATATGTATGGGTGTATATGGTAATCTTTAAGTAGTAAGAAATTGATGGTTTATGATGGTCCCGGCACTCCCTCTCTCCGCAGTCCCACATCGGTGAGGCGTCTTGTCTTGTTTTGGTGTCACTCTCATATCCCGATTATCATAACCAGGGCCCGGGAGAGGAGGGGGGCAGCTGGTATCTCAGCACCAGGGCCCGGCCTCATAGGGGGTCCGGGCATGATGGGGAATACAAGATTCAAGAGAGATTGATTCTATAAGTGGCAAAATTCAAACATTTTTAGGGACCCAGAATCACTTACAGTACCGCACCCAATGCTGCCTCTACCTGGCCCTGATCATAACAACATAAGATCATAAGGTGTGCGAAAAACTTGGACTTGGATTCGCAGAAGTAAGCCCGCTTCAATCCATTAATTCCAGAACCTTACAAGTACTTGCCATTCCATGAACTTATATTTTATTCAGAACCCTGAGATGAGATGCCTTTGTGTGTTCTGTCAGGGAGGGAAGAGTCTGAACCCGTTTGTCAATACTCAACCTCGCATTCTGCTTCATGATCATGTTTTGTCAGGATTTCCCCTTTTCCCCTTAGCGCACAGTTACCCCTCACGCCTGCCTCGCACCAGCCTCTCCCTTGTACCTCAGTGCTCTGCCGTGCCCCCCTCTTCCTTCCCCCCCACCTCATGTAGCTCCCCCTCCCCCCCCCACCTCATGTAGCTCACCCTCCCCCCCCTGGCGTGTTCCCTCAGGTGTACGGGGAGAAGTATGTGCAGGACGGACTGTGGCTGGCGTTCGCGCCTGTGGTGGAGGGGGAGCAGCCGGGCGCCTTCCTGCCACACCCCCCTCGCAAGTTGATGGAGGAAGGCCAACTGACGCGTGTGCCCCTGGTGATGACCCTCACTCGGGATGAGGTCACCATCTGGTTCAGTAAGAGTAAGGCGACTCTCCCTTTCCGCTGCGAGTTAGGAAATATGAGACTCACCACTTGTAGGCCTTGCAAAATTGCTGCACAAAATGTATGGTTAAATATTTCTTGAGAAATTCATTAGAGAATGTTAGGTTTATTACTGGCACACGAGTCCTTCCCTTCTGTTTCACGCACCCTGACTCGTGCCTCCTCAGCAGGGCAGAGTGACATCACCCTAGAGGATGCCGAAAAGTGGATCGACATGCTCATGAAGCAGAAATATCCTGCACTGGAACCTCTAGCGCTGGCTGCCGTGATGCACGTGGTACGTGCCTCTTACCTGTACGCCCGGGGTCACCTGGCTAACTCTACCACAACCACCACCACCACCACCACCACCCCCCCCAGCACCCCCAGCACCAGGACAAACAGCAGCATCACCCCCACCACAGGCCGCTCCATGGCCCTCACCAAGGTCGTGGCTGATGTGGGTATCCAGCAGGAACCTAGCATGTAGG